>JAVTVY010003176.1:0-35494 GCA_036873755.1 Hanleya hanleyi | reverse complement strand
CAAAAGGTCCAGGTAAAGCCTCTATGAAGATTTAGGGATTACCTGGACTTGTGCAGATGCTCCAGACTGTGCCGATAATAGACACCACACTATGTTTATTTTTTCTCTATCCAGCCATGCCCGGGGTGATTTATTTAGAGACTCAGGGAGTAAACAGACTGTAAGTGAGTTGTATAAGTCGAATTTGTCATGTCTCTCTTATTTTGTCTGTGATCTTAAATGACATAACGCACGCCATCACATTTGTCTGCATCAGTCAGGCATGGCGGATTACGTGGCTACAGAGTATACCTGGGTTTGTCTGATTAATTAATTATGCGTTCAGCATTTGATATTTTGAGAAATATTGTAGAAATATATAACTCGTGGAGACAGAATGAATTGTTGGAAAATGACTCTAATATATCCAATACACTCTTAAAATGAAAGGTTGTATTTAACATTATAAATGTCCAAGGACTGACAACATTATATAAAATGTTATATTTGTCGCAGAAAGTGCTTCAATATGGAGGGATAGATTTAACTTAAAGTTTCCAAATTATTATCTTTTCTTCGAATCATATTGTTAAGTTGATGCATATGTACCATATTTGTTTATTACTTATTTTTTTATTTATGTCAGTTATTTACTCGATTAAAATGTCCTTTTATACGCTATTTCTGTAAAGCTGACCATCTGTCAGCACAGGGGCTCGTTACCGTTGTTAATTGGTTAATTAGATCGAGGCAGGGAATAAATTGATTTAAATCCATTTATTCTATACCTCAGCCCCCATAATCATCCTAATTAACCAATTAACAACGGTAACGAGCTCCTGTGGTCCTGTCGTAGGACTATGAATATTACAAGAAATTATATTGAAAGTTAACTTATACGCTAACATATACGTTGCTACATAAAATGGATCTTTATTATTTTCGATATTGTTTTAAAATCATAAGAGCTGGGACCAAATGAAATAAATAAATATCGGGAAACTATAAGATGAAGAAGAGGTGCAGTAAAACTTATTCTATATCACTTGTGTCTATAACAACTTGCTGACAGTGCAATTATTGAGTGTTTTAGCACGGTTATATGATAGAGATATAGTGAGAGAGAGAATTAAGGTTTAACGTCGCGTTCAGCAGCACGGTTGTATGAAAAAAATGTACATGTGTCAAATGCAGAAGATTCTATTTTACAAGGCGGGAGAAGAAGGGGTCGTCTGTTTCATACAATCGAATAAACACACAAATAAACTACAAGATGAAATTTCTTTCTCAAATTTAACTGCTGTTTTCATTGTGAAATTGATTAGAAAACGACACAAAATGAATAGACCTGTTCCATATATCCTGACTCAGCTGAAAGAATAACTCTCCATTTAAGAGACCATATAAACTCGTTTTCTGAAAATGACACGATGCCAACCAATATCACTGGACGAGTTATTTCAACATAGGGGAGAAAGGTTGTCAAAGTTTAAAATATGTTTCAATCTTTCAGTATAATCTTTGTTGATAATCAATTTGAGTACTGCAATAGAATAGAAATAATGTTTTCACAGGCGCACGGTTAGTGTGGGATATTTTATAAATTTTAGGGCAAGGGCGAAGCCTATGCAAACATTATTTCTCAATTTGAGACTCGGCCCTAAGATTGTATTATGAGAAGACTATATGATATAAGGGAAGCGTCAAATCCGACATTTAGTAGCCAGGCGTCACACATAAAGAATATGACGCTATCACCAAAATCATAGCATTTACTAAAAATATGTATAGAACCAGTTCTGTATATCACCCTATTCTATACTATGCCGAACTAGATTTTAAAGCGACTTCGGCCAAATTGTAGTACTGCAACTTGCCCTTTGATACTTGGCTTAATGATGACTTTCGTACTCAGGTTTAGTCTTTCGTTTGTTTGTTTATTTTTCACGACAAATTGCTTATTCTCTCCATATCTAATCTTTGTTTAAATTGTTCTGCTCTTGATTCGCTATTGATACTATGTGCATGTGCAGCTTCCATCCCATTGTGTGTCTTAGTATCTGTCCATTCTATATAAAAGTTTCGTTCGGAACTCAGGTATATACTTACCTGCAGCACTCTCCAGGCAGAAGACAAGAGCCAAACAGATGGCGAAACAGGATACCAATGGCTTCATCATGTGAAACAGATTCGACTTGTACAGTTATTTGCGTGACGGCTTCCAGCGTTCGATTGTATTGTGGGGTAATCTCTCGTTTATATAACGGCACTCTTTTTTTCTGAATTGCGCTATGTATTCATACGCCGTGAACAATGCCAGTGATCTATGCGTTCAAAGAGAAGAAAAAGACACTCGAGCTAACATTTTTCGCACGAACGTACTCTAATCAGTTCATATAATATATTGTTGGCCCACACCTATTTGGACGAAAAAACAAATAACAAGTAGTTTGAGCAAAATTCTCCGAACTTTTTCACTAAACTTGTTTTGTATTTCAGTTGTGCAGTATTGTTTATTCGCAAACAAGAGATATACGAAAAATCTTTTTAAAAACTCCTCGAAATATAGGTATAAAATCTAATCTAGACCCGAAGTCACTCGTTTAATGAGCTGTATACGCTTAGATCTGGCATCTTCAGGTCGAGAATAGTCCAGTTATGATCATTAAAAATATTTCCTACGTTGAAGAGATAGTAAAGCAACCAGATTAGCGAACCACAACTCATTCGATAAGCGCCACGTGTCAGTACATCCCGCTACATGCTATCGGTATGGTGGCTGATATCTGCCATATCGTATCATCATACTATCGCCCTATTTTTACTGGCGCGATGGTACGATGCGATGGCACGATGCGAGGGTACGATGGCACGATGTGATGGCACGATGCGAGGGTACGATGGCAAGATGTGATGGTACGATTCGATGGTACGATGGCACGATGCGATGATACGATGACACGAAGCGATGGTACGATGGTATGATGGAAATTCCTCCATCGTACCATCGCATCGTACCATCTTACCATCGTATCATCGTACCATCGTATCATCTTGCCATCGTACCATCGTGCTTCGGAAGAGTTGCTCAAGTCGCTTGATCAAGCGAAAGTCATGCGCAGATAAATTATATTGTTTGACCTTCAATTGTTTTCATCGTACCATCGTATCATCGTGCCATCGTATCAGCGTACCATCGTACTATCGTATCATCGTACCATCGTGCCATCGTACCATCGTATCATCGTACCATCGTGCCATCGTACCATCGTATCATCGTGCTGCCAATCAGACGCAATGAAGACAACTCTGACAACTCTGTTGGTCCAATTCCTGGTTATTTCCCCTGATTCGAACATGTTTGAAATAGGTACGAATTTCCATCCAGATACTTGATCAAACGAAAGTCATGCGCAAATAAATTATATCGATTGATTTTTAATTGTTTTCATCGTACCATCGTATCATCGTGTCATCGTACCATCGTATCATCGTTCCATCGTACCATCGCATCGTGCCATCGCATTGTACCGTCGCGCCAGTAAAAATAGGGCAATAGTATGATGATACGGCATGGCAGATATCAGCCACCATATATCGGGGCAAGATGGTATTGTCTAAGGATAAACCTGAGTTACAGTGTTAACAAGGGTTGATTGATCATTTAGTGTATTTTCATGACTATTTTTCTGGTGATTATAAGACATTTTGGCACAAATCAAAAGTTAAATTATTACAATCTTACACTGCTCAAATACTCTCCGTGAGCGCCAATTAGCCATAATTCTTTTTGTTTAATCCTAGGTTGTGAGGGTTGTGAGGGAGGAGCATTTGTGCACTCATAACTTGTCTACGCCCATGATAATACAAATGAAACACAACACACTTTTCACGAACTCTTATATGTTTGAACTCTTCAATATATGCCAGAAAAAGTGTTTTAAACACTGTAGAACCAGTAAATATACCGTAATGGTAGACAGGGTAAGCTATGTTTGATATTGCATTGGAGAAAAACGAACGAAGCAGGTAAAGTTCAACTTGCTGAAAGTGTGTGGTGCTTGAGGCGACATCCGACCTCAAATTGTTTTGAATAATTCTTAGGTTTTTTGCAGTAACTTGAAGTAGTGTATTTGTGTGATATCATCTGTTTCGAGGCGAAAACAGCATGCAATGTTTTTCTTTGTAAACATATGAAGTCAATTAAACTTTGTCGTGCATGTCAAGAAGTACTTGTTGTCTATGCAAAGACAGTTTGGGTTCTGGACTCGTTTCGTTTGTTTACAAAGAGAAAAATGTGCTGTTGTAGAATTTTGCACAAATACACTAATTTAAGTGAAGATAGAATTGCTGAGAAAATGTGATGCTTGAGGCGACATCCGAGTTACCGATGTAAGAGATTTTGCCGCCCCCCCCCCCTGGAAAAATTGTTCCCACCCCCATTCCCCATACGCGTAAGCTTAAATTCCTATTCGCTAACCCTAAACCTAATCATATATACCCTACGCCCTAACACAAACCCTATACGCTTATAGGCTTTAACCCAGACAAGGGGGCGCATAATAATTTATGTCACAAACCACTGAAAACAGCTTTATTTAATATGTATCAAATCGGTTGTGCAGATCTCAAAACTATATTTCCTAATATTTGCCGTCACAAATGAACCACCAGGCCAGATAGACTGGCTTTTCCGCTCAACCATATAAAATGTTCAGCATACATTGGCCACCATATTTTCGAGATACGGCTGCCAGAAATTAAATCATTCCACCCGGACACAATCACAGCGAATATGGGAGGTAGGCAGTCAAACTGGCCCCGGTTTTCCCATTTTTAATATATTAAAAGGTTGTTTTCTAGTTCCCAGCCTCGGTGGCCGAGTGGTCTAAGGCGCTTCGCTGGTGACCGCTAGCCTCACACCGCTGAACCGGCACGGGTTCGAGCCCAGCTGGTCCATGTGTGAAAGTTCGTCAGTTACTTTCCGAAGGGCGGTGATTCTCGCCGGGTACTCCGGCTTCCTCCACCAACCAAACTGACTGTTGCCATATGAGTGAAACAAACTTGAGTGTGACATTAAGCCAAATTTCCTCCCTCCCTCACCGAAACACCGAAAAGTCCTGATTTTTATCAATGGTGGTTTTTGACCAATGGTGGTGTTTGACCTATAGCGTCTTTAGGTAAACTCGGCTGTTCCCAGCCTCTGTGGAAAGTGGACTGGAGATAGACAGGTTGAACAGACGAGCCTGTCGGTCTCCCATTGACCAGGTTAGGGAGATTCCGCTCTCTAAAATGTAGATAAAAATGGTCGTTTTTGCTCAGTAACTTTTTATACATTCTTGACCAATGCTTCAAAACTTCATGAGCATCAATCTATCTACATGTAGTGTTTCATGGATGTCCTAAAATTTGCCATTTGAATAACCAGTCAATGTTGTTTCAATAGCGTGACAAATATTTGGCCTATTATTTTGCAGACTAGATAGATGATTTTTTTTTCCACTACTATTTCATGAGAATATATGTGTCTTTGTGCGCCTCAAGAGGCTTTTGCTGAATCAATTATGTAAAACTTTATTAAGTTATTTAAAAGATTTATTAATCAAAAACGACCTTTTTTACATCCATTTTAGAGAGCGATCACCCTAACGTGTTGACAGAACAAATGGACTCACGTGAATGAATTTCAGCCTAAGGCTAATAATACATCTATATCACCATCTAAAAAGATCTATGAGAACAAAAATATACAAAAAGTATACAGTGCTCTACATAAACATGTTTAGCATTGATATATCCATTGGGGTCATGGCGCGGTAAATGGTTCACCAATAACGAGTACACGGATTTATGTATGCTAAAATGCTGGTTGATTACAAAGCATTCGCATGCATGGAATTATTTTCAATGTATTGGATTGAAAAAGGACAGAACAGCTCTGCTGTATGACAAATCATCTAATAGGTCCTAATAGACTGGAATTATCTATCCAATCTAATTAAATAGATATCTCAATCTTAATAAATTAATCAATGCTTCCCAATTGTACATGTCGCTATAGCGACATATCCAAATGGGGAGTAGATAGGGTTTAATTTTAATTAGATTGATAGATATCTAATTCCAATCTAATTATTTAACATATCGTGAATATACCTGGTGCGGCTTACCGAAGATCTGACCCAAGCAAGGTGAAGTTTAAGTGTGAAAATGAAATATTAAGCATTTGGTAACTTTTTCATTAGGCTGTTTGGCCAGATGAGACAAAGAATGATCAACACCTTCACAAGTTTTCATGCAGTTCATTCTTCCCAATGTTACGTCATACCCAAGCCGGGGGAGCTGCGTTCGGTATGTTTACAATTCAAGTATCCCATTGTCCGTATAACAGACTCATCGACGGCTGTTCTGTCCAATCAAAAGCTGCCACTTGATGTTGCATCTGTAATATTCTCTCTTGCCCAGTAGGGTCAGACTGGGAGTTATATGCGCCTGAGCAACCAGGAGTAGTAGTGAAAAAGGAGTTAGGGAGGTGCAAAGGAGCATGTTAGGGGGAGATGGGGACTTGTTTGGTCTGGCGACCCGGTTGAGTTACCTGCGTGTGTGTGTGTGTGTGCGCGCGCGCGCGTGTGTGTGTGTGTGTGTGTGTTTACGAAAGGTGTATAGCGGGGACATTTATATGAATACACACCTTCATACACACCCACCTCCAACCGGAGGCGTTCCCGGTGTGACAAAGACTGGGAAACTGTTTCGCTGCCCGTTTTATGATCTTGTATACAATACCATGATGGTGTATGTTTGTGGCGCTGGTGGTGATGGCATTGCCGAGCGCCCGTCGTCCCATAATGTCCCATAATGTCTTAACGCCATGAAGCATACTGTTGAGAGAAAGAAAGATCAACACGTTCACAAGTTTTCATTTTGTTTATTATCCCCTCGACGCTGATGGAGCCCCGTTGGGTATGTTTGCAATTCAAGTATGCTCTTGTCCAATCAGAAACCCCATTTGATACAACACATATCACGAATCGTTAGATTCTTGGTATGTGCTTTAGAATAGGTTAACCAGAAGACTATACTGTGAAGTCATGTGGCTCTGTCAGTATGTCGGCACTTCTTTCCACTTCCCTTAATATATGTGTTGTAATTTTTACCTGTATATGGCGAGATTCTGCTGATGGACGTTTCGTCCCCGAGGCTTGCCCCCTGTACAGACCATTTGGTCTTTGATATATGTTGGCATTATGGGAAGTTGATGCTGGGTCGACATCGGGCCTTACAGACTAGTCTTTTCTGTTAAATGCCGTCATTTTCATCTGACGACGATACAGCTCACCAATCCCCAGTGTACGAGTTGCCACAGCGACACAGCTTACCAATTACCAATATACGAGTTGTCAGAGCATCTCCATCATAGCTCTCTAGATTTTTATCTAATACCGCTTATGCCGGTGCTACGGGTCGTGTGATCATGTCATCCAAGTGGCCACATGAACAGGTACACTAAAAGCGTACCTGAGATACAACACATATCACGAATCGTTAGATTCTTGGTATGTGCTTTAGAATAGGTTGACCAGAAGACTATACTGTGAAGTCATGTGGCTCTGTCAGCATGTCGGCACTTCTTCCCACTTCCCCTATATGTGTTGTAATTTTTACCTGTATATGGTGAGATTCTGCTGGTGGACGTTTCGTCCCCGAGGCCCGCCCCCCTGTACAGACCTTTTGGTCTTTGATATATGTTGGTATTGTGGAAAGTTGATGCTGGGTCGACATCGGGCCTTACAGACTAGTCTTTTGTGTTAAATGCTGCCATTTTCATCTGACGACGATAGAGCTCATCAATCCCCAGTGTATGAGTTGACACAGCTCACCAATTACCAATACACGAGTTGTCAGAGCATTTCCATCATAGCTCCCTAGATTTTATCTAATACCGCTTATGCCGGTGCTACGGGTCGTGTGGTCATGTCATCCAAGTGGCCACATGAACAAGTACACTAAAAGCGTACCTGGGATACAACACATATCACGAATCGTTAGATTCTTGGTATGTGCTTTAGAATAGGTTAACCAGGAGACATTAGTCATGTGGCTCTGTCAGTATGTCGGCACCTCTCCCCACTTCCCTTATATGTGTTGTAATTTTTACCTGTGAGATTCTGCTGATGGACGTTTCGTCCCCGAGGCCCGCCCCCTGTACAGAACTTTTGGTCTTTGATATATGTTGGTATTGTGGAAAGTTGATGCTGGGTCGACATCGGGCCTTACAGACTAGTCTTTTGTGTTAAATGCTGCCATTTTCATCTGACGACGATACAGCTCATCAATCCCCAGTGTATGAGTTGTCACAGCGACACAGCTCACCAATTACCAATACACGAGTTGTCAGAGCATTTCCATCATAGCTCTCTAGATTTTATCTAATACCGCTTATGCCGGTGCTACGGGTCGTGTGGTCATGTCATCCAAGTGGCCACATCAACAGGTACAATAAAAGCGTACCTGAGATACAATACATATCACGAATCGTTAGATTCTTGGTATGTGCTTTAGAATAGGTTAACAAGAAGACATTAGTCATGTGGCTCTGTCAGTATGTCGGCACCTCTTTCCACTTCCCTTATATGTGTTGTAATTTTTATCTGTATATGGCGAGATTCTCCTGGTGGACGTTTCGTTCCCGAGGTCCGCTCCCTGTGCAGATATTTTGGTCTTTGATATTTGTTGGCATTGTGGGAAGTTGATGCTGGGTCGACATCGGGCCTTACAGACTAGTCTTTTGTGTTAAATGCCACCATTTTCATCTGACGACGATACAGCTCACCAATCCCCAGTGTACGGGTTGTCACAGCGACACAGCTCACCAATTACCAATATACGAGTTGTCACGAGCATTTCCATCATAGCTCTCTAGATTTGTATCTAATACCGCTTATGCCGGTGCTAGGGGCCGTGTGGTCATGTCATCCAAGTGATCACATGAACAGGTACAATAAAAGTTTACCTGGGATACAACACATATCACGAATCGTTAGATTGCTGGTATGTGCTTTAGAATAGGTTAACCAGAAGACGATACTGTGAAGTCATGTGGCTCTGTCAGTATGTCGGCACCTCTTCCCACTTCCCTCATATGTGTTATAATTGTATCTGTCGTATTCGTTCTTGTCTGTTAGATGTATTCTCGGCTGCTCTTGTTGAATCAGAAGCCGCCATTTGATGTTGCGTCAACCTTCGGCCATATTCACCTAGATGCTTGCTCATATGGACGTAACGCCCACCAACGCCTAGCTTAAAGCTTCAACGCCTTGGTGTAAACTATGGGCAAAGGGTACAGGGTGTACCACCAAGCGCGTGCTTGTGCGTGCGATAGCGCCACTTCCGGCGGTGACGTCACTTCCGTCACCTGAAAGAGGATGCGGGACTACCGCCCATTAAGCGGACATGCGGGCGATGACACCACATCCGTTGATGAAGTCACTTCCGGGGATGACATTACTTTCATCAAGGGTCAAGGCCCAATGGTCAAAGCATATGTGTGTGTGATTGGACGCTTGACAATGCATTAAGGCTTTACGATAGGATGCTAAGATAGAGGGATAAGGCGGTTTACGCGTAGATACGGGCGTTAAGGCGTTAAGATAGGTTGTTAAGGCGTTTAGACGGGCGTTAGGAGATCAGGATATGGCGTTAAGGCGTAACGACGGGCGTTGACGGGCGTCACTGCATTTCGATGAATTATTGTCAATTCCATGGGATATCTAGACTCATCAGATCTTCTGGGATATTTCACCAGGCGTTGAAGCCTTAAGCTAGGCGTTGGCGGGCGTTACTGTGTTACGTCCACAAAATCAAGCGTATCCCGAAGACGTGCGCAGCCGACATTCATATGACTAGAGACACATCTAACGGACAAGAGCGAACCTGGCTGAAGCTGGTAGCAACACCAATGGCGGCTTGTGATTGGACAAGAGCAGCCGAGGATTCATCTAATGGTAAAGAACTAATATGACAGATATAACATCAAATGGCGGTTTCTGATTGGACAAGAGCATACTTGAATTGTAAGCATACCCAACGCGGTTCCCCGCGCGTGGGTATGATGTGATGGAGTGGATAATAAACTATATTAAAACTTGTGAACGTGTTGATCTTTCTTTCTCTCAAATGTCTGCATCATGGCGTTAAGACATTATGGGACTGGGTATAGAAGACGTTAAGGCGTTAAGCGGGCGCTCAGCTACGCCATCACCACCACCACCACAAACATCAACCACCATCACCACAGACCGCCAAACACCACACACATACACACACACACACACACACACACGCACACACCACCACACACCAACACACTCACTCTCACACACACACAGGTAACTCTACCAGGTAACAAGATCGAACAAGGCCATCATCTCCCCACACGCTCTTCTTCGCACCTCCGAAACTCCGCTTTGTCTACTACTCCCGCACAAATAATGTACATCGTTTTTCTCCTTTATCGGGAAACCGGATTTGTCCCCTTATCTGAACACCGGCGATGTCACAAACTCCGCCTATTCTACAAAATGTTACATGGAGATATACCACATTATTTGTGTGTTCTTGTACCTCCACGAATATCCGATTCAACTGAGTACCCTTTACGGAATGTTGATAACTTTGTTGTGCCCTTTTCCTGGACAGTCTCCTTTCTCCCATCTGTAATACGACTTTGGAATGAACTTGACCGAACAATTCGCCAATCACCATCATCCCTTAGTTTCTGTAAGCAACTTCCTTAAATGACCCATGTATTTCGAACTATTACCTTTGCGACCAGCGTAACGCACAGATCATCCATGTTCAGCTAAGACTTGGCTGCAGTTCTCTCAAATCGCACATGTATGAAAGACACCTATCAGACGACGCATCATGTCCGTGCGGTGCAAACCGCGAGGACACCGACCATTTCTACTAGACTGTCCACGTTACACAAACGCGCGGCAAGAATTACTTCAAGGCTTACCTCAAACGATAATCAGCTGTCATGCACTTCTTTTTGGAGAGAAATCATTGTCATTAAATGAAAATACTGATATTTTCAAACCAGTTCATAAATTTTTACTACAATCTAGACGATTTTCATAACTCACCAATTCTTCGCTGAGCATGGATAATGTTTCTTGACTATCAACTGTCATTAATATTATAAAATTATTGATGAATCACACTGTATTTAAATATCGTATTGGATAATACTTTTTGTCTGAATGTTGTTATTATTGGGAGAGGCGTTGAGATAGGCTAAGCCTGTTCGCCAATCCCAATTCACCTTTTGTGAATAAATATACGGTTTAAACCAGATTGCATGAGTGGGTTCCGCATTGGTCCTGGGGATTCACCTTCTCTTCCCCTGCATGTATTGCTATGCATGAGGACTATAACCCATAAGCTATTCCCGGAGATAACTGGACATTTCCGGAGATGACCAAACATTGCCGAAGATTTCCTGACATTCCCGGAGATTCAGGCAAATCGACAACCAGCGTATTTGAAGTCAACATGGAACTCAACATGGAACTACTTTCGGTCCGCGGAGGCTTATCACCGGAAGTGACCGAATCACTGCCGAAACTGACCGCCTCACCGCGGAGGAATAGGACCCCAGGGTTACTTTCGGTCAGGTGACCCTGGGGTCTCAAGGTACTCAATGACCTTTGGCCCCACCGCTAACCCGCTGCAAAAGGGGCAAACAATTGAGGTAGTTGCTCCTAAACGAGCCCGAAGCTCATCTTTTACTACTACTGTGGAGCCGAAAAGTTGATGTTTTTTAATCTGCCACTAAAGTGCCTAGGATTATTTCATTCCACATTTCATTCTACTTTACCGAGGCAACATTGGCCTCCATCTTATCAGATTTTTGGAGATTAGGATTTTTCGAATCCTGTTACTAAAGTTGTATCCAAACAAATTGTTGTTGCTTTTTGTTCGGCGCACTGTTCCCTGTTAGAATGATTGTTTCGAATCTGACCCAACAATTTTGTGGTCGAAGAGTATAGGGTGGAGATCTTGACTCAAGAGTGTTCAGATCACTGCAACACGATATTCTTGGGTCCAAATCGCGACATAAAAATCTTGGGAAGGAATGAGTTTTGACCGAATAAACTCGGGTCGGAATAAGTTACCCAAACTTTTCGATCAAATATTCTAGATTTAGATGCTGAGAAGTAATTACCAGCTACAGACTGTTTATTGATAACACTACTTAACTTTATTATTTAAGCGGCGTTTCTAGCCTGTAAGAAATTGTCATTTAGAAAATCTCTACTTTATTGAATCAGAGGAGACAACTCCTCTCGTCCAAATCGTGTTGAATGGCAGGGGGAAATACTCTGCTTTGCAAGCCTGATCGTATTTAAACTCCAAATGGAGAGTAATTCCGCGAGGGGAGGGGGAATTGTGTGGAGCTCAGGGGTTTGTGCTATTTTGGCAAAGATATAACTCAGTTCAACTTACAAATGGACGGTTTTCTTCTGATCAAAAGAAATATTGCATCCAGTGTTATTAGATCTCTATTCCTGGAAATCAAGCGTAATGGCTATCAAAAAGCGAAGCTCGACGGACGTTCCCGTGTTAGCATTCGACACCGAAGTCACTGCGCAGACCGCCCAGGCCAAACAGGGATAATAGAATATCATTGATATCTGTCTATACAACTCCAAGAAAACAAAGGTTGTACCGACGTGTGTACCATTAAAAATTCACAATAATAAAAGAAGTGTAACTTTTGAAAAAAAGATGTGTTTCTTCCCGCTTTGTCAAGAAGTATTTCTCGTTAAATCGCTGTCTTTCATATGGATGTTTCCAATGATATTACAGGAAATTCTTTCAGGTTTCTGATGAATGAATGACCATATAACAGTGTTTATTTATTCACATTGTTAAGCAGACGACAATTATCCCCGCGTTGAAATGAAATTTACACCTGTACATGGACAATTCTTGTTGCATAATGTCTTGAAGGGAACAAAGATCACCGTCATTTGGCGTCAATGTTTTCAGTAGATTTTCGGATATTATATATCATTTCATTTTTCGTAGCTCTTCAGTTGCCTGCATTTCACTGCTAAAATTTAACATACGCATACATTCAGCTACTCTAAAGTCTCTACTGAAAAAAAAATGTATTCGTGTACCATATACTGTAAAAACTGGACATCTTGGACTTGGATAGGAGTCTAGATACATTAACAACGTACCGGTAAAATTCGTGGCGGTAGATGACTCTTCAATGTTGAGCACAACACTTAGAAATTAGTTGAGCCATTGTTGAGTCAACATCATTCTATGATGGCCAGCCTTCAAATGTCGAACACAGGTGTTGGATCTACACCATCTTTCTGGCTGTGAAGTTTCCGTCTATATGCCGAAATAGTTAACTCGTTTTAACACGTTAATTTTAGGTATAGCCTATTTAACGGTTCCATCTCTCGTCGAGGCGAAACGTTTTCTAAAAACTTTTCGATTTGATAATGAGAGTAATTTATTGGCGTATGCCCAATAATGAGCAATTAATTTACCAGCCATCGAAATCAAATCAGAATATAGCACATCAATTTTACTACTACAAGAAGGCATTGGGACACGCCTGTAAGTGATCATATAAAACAAAACAGATTTCCAATTCAACATGTCCGTATATATTCAGCCTCGATCATGAACAGAAGTTTTATTTTCATTTCTCAGTGAGCATGAATATGACGACATATTTACAACTGGGTCATTTGGTTTTATCGAACACTCATTCGCGTACACTTCGCCATCCATAAGATGGCTTGCGAATCGTGTCTCCATTATCGAGAAATCTGATAAATTACAGGCTTTCATACCACCTCGGAAACAGATATTGCTTGGGCTTACAAAACATATGGGTATGAATAACTTTCGTATCATCCAAGAGGTGTGGTTGATCTGTAATTTTGAACAAATAGGGCATCACATGACTCGAAAATGGCGGGTTTCGTTGAGGTTACGTTGGTAGACTTTAGCTGATTGGCTGACGAAGTCACGTGGTATTGATTTCTGGAAATTCCGTCTTGCAGTTGCCGAAAGTAGGCTGAACATGGATGCACACGATCCCAGGCATTCGCAACTTCTCGGGGATCTCCGGTTTGAGATGTCCCTCGAAGGCCATTGACGCCATATTGGACTAGAGCGTGGTCACGTGTGTTTCGGTCTGTCAGGGAACCATCAGTGACGTCACGGAAATTATATCTTGCCAATACGTGGCGTGTGTACCATTTAAACTGATGGTTTTCTATTGAAACGTGCTTCGAATGAAAAGAATAAACAGTTTTTAGAATATCTGACGTAAATCAGAGACTCGCAGGGAAATATTTGCTGGTCGGGGGTTAAGGCTTCCGCGAGAGTGATTGCGCTTCGGAGCCATGCGTATTAAACCGTTCCGGCGCGTCACATCTGGAGATTCATAGGAAATTCATGTTGTCGTCCCCCGAGCGTAGAATCAGTCCCCTTCGTAGATTTCCGCTCGGGAGTTCCGAATGGATCCCAGGGGCAGTCTTACCGCGCATAGATGACCCAGATGGTACAGGTTGATTCGTAACTGACCGTCTAAGCCCTCAACAAGAACGTGCGTTTGCCATCATACAGTTGTATGTCTGTTATCGTTGTTCACTTAAGAAATATTTTTTTCAGAGGCGTGCTAAATCGTAATTTTACGCAAGGTTAGTGTTGGAAAATTTATAAACTTTCCCACACTAACCGTGCGTAAAATAACGATTTAGCCCGCCTATGAAAACATTATTTTCTATTCTATTACACTACTCAAATTGATTATCAACAAAGATTACCATGAAAGATTGGAAAAATATGGTAAACGTTCACAACCTTTCTTCCCTTTGTTGAAATGTGCCTTCCGCCTCAGTTGGCAGCGTGCCAGTGTCAATGGACGAGTTTATGTGGTCTCCTAGAAGGGGGCGCAGTCTTTCTGCCACCTGGTACTGTGGGAAAGATACATGCATACAAGCCTATCTATGTGTCATCCTTAATCAGTTTCACGATGGAACCAACAGTTAAACTTGAGACAGGAATTTACGTCTTTATTAATAATATAAAAACGAATTTAATACCTTTAAATATCCGTATTCCCCATTTCGTTTGCTTGTCGGTCCCTGGTTCATTTCGTTTGTTAGCCAGATCTCTTAATTTCTCATCGTCAGCGGAGGCAAATCTACCTTTATTCAGCTGATCACACTCGTATTGTGTCTGCATTTAAAACAGCAAGAAGAGATTCATCATCTGAGTCTCTCATGAACTCATTCTCCGCTTCTCTAGATAATTCGTATCTGAAAGCACGTCTTGTTTCTCCTGTTGATCTGTTGCTTATTGTGTAACACTCGTATGTCCCAATTGGTTAATAAATATCTGCGATTATACATTTTCTGCCCTTAAAATAAACTAAAGTTCCTACTTGTAAGGGTATCCATTCTATTTGTTTATTGGATTGTATAGGCAGACGAGAATTTGTCCTGCCATTTACCACCAGCCCTGTGAAATGGATATTCTCCCGAGTGAACACCTGTGCGTGTCAAGATCACGGGTGTAGATTTCATACGTCACAAAGTTCTTAAACCGTGCTACATCGTCTAATAACTGCACGGTTATCAGTGTGCAATAGGTGTAAGTGTTAGAATTGTACTTATCAAAATACACGTGGGTGTGCTACCTATACGTAACATTGTGCGGTCCAGTATCTGAACTTGTTCATCATGCTTTAACAAGCAACAGTAATGAATAGGTTGCAATTTGTGAAAAACATGCGATGATCTGGATTAATTCAATCATATCATAGTCTGATCCATTCAAAATCTATGGTCGGTGTGATTTCGTGACTATGTCTCATATATATTAACATTGAAGTGACAGCTATATATTTGGATCCAACTCTGCCAGCAGCAAATGCACTAGAAGTCTATATATACCGGTATACTTAAAATAATTTATTAGACTAGCTAGAATGCATTGGCCACTAGCTTGATTATCAAATCGTAAAACTGTTCAAAAGAATATTTTATGCAGTGCTATGCACAATGAGAGATGGAACGGTTCGACCCATACACGGCGATGTTTGAGCGAGGGTCGATGTTTTACGTTTATATGATAATAGCCATCGCGAAACTATCTCCGTCAGATAATGAAGTAGGTGGACCAGGGATTGGATCGTTAAGCGCAGCGATTCGATTGGCTAACGCCTGGCGCCAGCAGTTGCTATGCCACTCACTCTCCGTGGTTCGATATTTTTCGGCAAAATGGCGAGTCGTGCGGAATCTTATTCAAAACTGACAGTCTTTCCCTTCGCTATACGGTCGCTTATTGGTGCCATATTATAAAACGTATAATTTTCTATATGAAACGTCGTATTATCTGTATATTTTCGATTGTCTCATCAATTGATCTTCATATTTCTTGAACGTTCACGGTAAACGTTTCATATAGAAAATTAGACGTTTTAATATTGCACCAATAAGCCACCGTACTTCGTATAGGCGCTTCAAAACGTCTGATTATTTTTTAGTGCAAAAGTTTCTCCCGACCTCCTCTTCGCATTATCAAAGTATTGTTCGAAGTTCACATTTGCTTATCTCAACGTTAAACGAGGTTTTATGTCGTATCCGCTCATGAAAAGATGTACAACAACAACAACCGTGCATGCGTCGAGCGCGTGTACATATTACATCATACGTCACATCTGCTGATGTCAGACTAAAGTCAGGGGACTAGGTCACGTGAATCCTTTCCGTCGGGGATAGTTTCGCGATGGTTATTATCTTATAAACGTAAAAAATATCTACCTTCGCGCAAACATCGCCGTGTTCAGGTTGTGGAACTGTTAAGCAGACCAATTGGCCACCGCCTTCCTGCTTATAACACATGATGTGACGTAGTTGCGCAGAACGATGTGTCGTGTTCGCGAAGTTTCAAAAAAATAGTCGAGTGCTGCATCACGGGAGATTAACTGATGCTATAGTTTGTATACTCAGCGTACATAATTAGTCACACCCATTAATCCCCCCCCCCCCCCCCCCCAGTGGTGCATTTTGTCTCACGGTGTATATGGATTGTGTAAGTGTTTACTTGTTTTAGCAATGTTACGTTGACCAGTGCCCGCGCAGTCTAGCTACCTTAATCTAATGATATACGCACTTCTAGTTAATTTGCTTCTGACTATACTGAATATAGCACGACAAACAACTTGTAAGAGTCCATGCTATATATATTTTTGCAGATGTAGGATCTATATATGTACAGTTATTTTCATATATGGAGATACTTGAACGTGAACAATATGTACATCTGATAATGACGCGGGTGATGTGTACAGACGAGTCCAGAAAACCGTGATCGTTTGTTACAATATTCAGGATGCGACATACCACCTCCATCAATTCCGCGATAGAGAGATTGTTTCTGCAGAACGCATAGAATATAAGAAAGTATAGCCTGAAACACCCTGTGAATGAATTGTCGTACCAGATAAACTGACGGAACCTTTCGTTCACCGGTGGGGGTCTAGTGTTAAACCTCAGGTCACATGCGTACAGACTTGGGCATCGACTATCCTAAAATCTCGAAAAATTGTTACACTTGAAGGGTTCGGAACTTGTCAGCTCTAAGCCACACTACACTGGAAAAAAATCTTCATTTTTGTTAAGATTGCATGAACTCCACTACATACCACCAGTGGCAGCTTCTCAAATTTTCACCTGTGACCTGTAGTTAACTCCACGTAACATATGATATGAAAAGTGTTGAGCATTTTTAACTCCAAAGTCATAAAAAGAAAATCTGGCTATATATGTTTGATAGAGTTAAATTCGCCAACAGTAAAAATAAAGTAGGAGATATCTGATGAGACCGTAAGCTTCCTTTCTTAATTCAACATGTAGACGGTCTTGACATATTGTGCTCCATTGTGAAGTTGCTTCTGTCGGGTTGAGGTACTGCATGACTTGTATATCACAACCAGTATTCGTCAGCTTTTACAGTCCTTACTATATTGTTGTCCTTGTTCCTCAGAATTCACAGTTACACTGTCTTTCGCATGGATCGAGTTGACTCCCTTGGCATACTCTCCACGCTCCCTCATTAGTACACTGGTTATCAGGAGACATACCAGTGTGACCAACATGGCGGCGACAGCAATCACCCAACTCACTCGTTCAACAGCTAAAATTGACGAAATTTCCCCATCTGCAAATAATCGAAGAGAGTCGAAATCAAGATAGGAGTCTATACTCAGAGCTTCTGTTGGGATTTAATCATTCGGATATTACACAATGGGTTGAATTCTTAATGATAGAAGTTTTCTTAATCAGATTGCATAGACAAAATTTTATATATGCATTAGGCAAGGCAGGATTTAAACTGTGTGCGACTCATAACAGGTGTTGCTTTTTTTTTTTTTTTTTTTTTTGCAGCACAGCTTGACGTCAGAAAACAATGTTTCAGAGGCACACCAATCATGCCAGTGGGCGTAGTTTGACCCAGAGAGAGAGAGAGTGGGATTTAATTGGCTTATGTGGCAAGCACATGCCACAAAGATGTATCTGTGGATTTCTTTTGTGAACAAAAAGGTGGATCCAGGTGTAACCTTAAAGCTGACATGACCTTATGTAATGGTAGCGAAAAAAAATATATTCACACATTTTAGTTCCAGTTGAATAATACCCGGCGGAACTAATCCGAGTGCCGAGTTCACGTCGCTATTCTGCCAACTTCCCAGCCGAGTACATTTGCCTTCACCGCATATATAAAGCTTGAATCGACTGAGGACCTTGCCAGTTTGAACTGACACTCCTACTGTGCACATCATATTCATGTTGTCGTTGTCTCTAGCCAAAATTCGAGCTCTGTGAGCATCATATCACATTCATTCGCAAACAGTATAAATATATCTGAAAAAAATGGGTAATAAAATCTGAAGAATCTGAAAACTATATATACACGACTTAGACATACCTATCAGTATTTCTTCAACACAATGAAACCTGTTGGTCCCGTCGCCAGTTTCTACAGCATTGTATTTCAATTTACCTCACTCGACGAAGAGGGCGCACGAAGCGACTGTTTTGGTAATTCTTGAGGCTCTACACGATGCACTCCACATGCGATCTCTTTTTCGATACCCGGTATGCTACAGGCCAACCCATGTTGACCGTTTACTGTGCCAAGGGGACAATGCGGGACTTGCTGTTGCTGTTGGAGACTTTGTGCAAACCGGAATGGCAAATTCCAAAATACGGAGTTACAAATTGAGAGCCCTTATTGCGATTGTCAGCCCGTCCAGTATTTTGACCTATCCACCAGTTGTATAGAAAGGTGAATTCTTTTAGCATTCGTGGTTGCGAAATCTGGCGTATCTGACCTCCAACATTTGGCCTTCAGTCAGTATGACCACTTGAATAGGTCACTGGAAGTGACGTGAAAAGTAGGACTTCGGAAATGGCCGCAGATCTCGGCGAATATCCGAAAAAAAACAGACTTTACATCTAGTCAATTGAGTCTAGATAAACCATCTTAGGTCCACATGGATTGTGCAGGGTCTCGTATTGAAGCGTTCGTCGAGGGTTCTTCGGGCCAGGTTACTGGGAGGTGGATGCACAATGGTATTCTGGACAAACACCAAGTTCGGAATACTGGATAAAATTCGGAATAATGGATATTACAGGACATGTCGCCAGCAATGGTCACTACACCATTTTTAGCCCACCATCACCAGATGGTGGGCTGTTCAAATCACTTTTCGTCCGTGGTCCGTCGTCCGTCGTCCGTCCGTCCGTCAGTCCGTCCGTAAACAATTCTTGTTATCGCGATTTCTCAGGAACTACTGCATGGATCTTTCTCAAATTTGGTACACAGGTTCCCCTTGGGGTCTAGTTGTGCAAGAAACCTTTTTTGGTCCGATTCGAAAATCCAATATGGCCACCAGGCAGCCATCTTGGATTTCCCCATGAAACCTTGTTATCGCGATTTCTCAGGAACTACTGCATGGATCTTTCTCAAATTTCGTACACAGGTTCCCCTTGGGGTCTAGTTGTGCAAGAAACCTTTTTTGGTCCGATTCGAAAATCCAATATGGCCACCAGGCGGCCATCTTGGATTTCACCATGAAACCTTGTTATCGCGATTTCTCGGGAACTACTGCATGGATCTTTCTCAAATTTGGTACACAGGTTCCCCTTGGGGTCTAGCTGTGCAAGAAACCTTTTTTGGTCCGATTCGAAAATCCAATATGGCCACCAGGCAGCCATCTTGAATTTCCCCGGGAAACCTTGTTATCGCGATTTCTCAGGAACTGCTGCATGGATCTTTCTCAAATTTGGTACACAGGTTCCCCTTGGGGTCTAGTTGTGCAAGAAACCTTTTTTGGTCCGATTCGAAAATCCAATATGGCCACCACGCAGCCATCTTGGATTTCCCCATGAAACATTGTTATCGTGATTTCTCAGGAACTACTGCATGGATCTTTCTCAAATTTGGTACACAGGTTCCCCTTGGGGCCTAGTTGTGCAAATACCTTTTTTGGTCCGATTCGAAAATCCAATATGGCCACCAGGCAGCCATCTTGGATTTCCCCATGAAACCTTGTTATCGCGATTTCTCAGGAACTACTGCATGGATCTTTCTCAAATTTGGTACACATGTTCCCCTTGGGGTCTAGTTGTGCAAGAAACCTTTTTTGGTCTGATTCGAAAATCCAATATGGCCACCAGGCAGCCATCTTGGATTTCCCCGTGAAACCTTATCGCGATTTCTTATTAACTACTGGATGGATCTTTCTCAAATTTGGTACACAGGTTCCCCTTGAGGTCTAGTTGTGCAAGAAACCTTTTTTGGTCCGATTCGAAAATCCAATATGGCCACCAGGCAGCCATCTTGGATTTCCCCATGAAACCTTGTTATCGCGATTTCTCAGGAACTACTGCGTGGATCTTTCTCAAATTTGGTACACAGGTTCCCCTTGGGGTCTAGTTGTGCAAGATACCTTTTCTGGTCCGATTGGAAAATCCAATATGGCCACCAGGCAGCCATCTTGGATTCCCCCCATGAAACCTTGTTATCGCGATTTCTCAGGAAGTACTGCATGGATCTTTCTCAAATTTGGTACACAGGTTCCCCTTGGGGTCTAGTTGTGCAAGATACCTCTTCTGGTCCGATTCGAAAATCCAATATGGCCACCAGGCAGCCATCTTGGATTTCCCCATGAAACTTTATTATCGTCATTTCTCAGGAAGTACTGGATGGATCTTTCTCAAATTTGGTACACAGGTTCCCCTTTGGGTCTAGTTGTGCAAGATAACTTTTTCGGTCCGAATCGAAAATTCAATATGGCCACAAGGCAGCCATCTTGAATTTCTCCATGAAACCTTGTTATCGCGATTTCTCAGGAACTACTGCATGGATCTTTCTAAAATTTGGTACACAGGTTCCCCTTGGGGTCTAGTTGTGCAAGATACCTTTTTCGGTCCGATTCGAAAAACCAATATGGCCACCAGGCAGCCATATTGGATTTCCCCATGAAACCTTGTTATCGCGATTTCTCAGGAACTACTGCATGGATCTTTCTCAAATTTCGTACACATGTTCCCCTTGGGATCTAGTTGTGCAAGATACCTTTCCTGGTACGATTTGAAAATCCAGTATGGCCACCAGGCAGCCATCTTGGATTTCCCTATGAAACTTTATTGTCATTTCAGACTAACTTTGCTCATTTCTCTTGTATTATAACAACCGACATAAGTACAGTTTCTAGAAATTTTGAAACTCCTGAAACTTAGATTATATCTTGGTGTTTTTCAGTGGCCTTTTCTGATCCTTTTCGCTCAGATTCGAAATTCTGTAAACAAAATTACAAATCAATCGTTTGTTCTTAGTAACAATGGACAAAAAGATCCTCTAGTCATTAGCTTACAATTATCGGACAATGGTGGGCGCCAAGATCCTTCAGGATCTCTCGTTTACAAGGGTTGTGGGATAGCGCGGGTGATAGGTTGCGCTCAGTAGGGTATGATGAGTCTAGCCTGACAAGTTACCACCTCCTGCATGTTATCGGAGTTACGGAACTAGATGTAACTGAATGATGGGGTTAGGTACAAATGAGTGAGTCACTGAGTGAATCGTGCCCAGTGCACGGCTCTAATGATGGGGAGTAAGATTCCCACACTCATACACCCAACTAAATCTAGCATCTAATGTCTTATATCCTGACGCAATCGAATGAGAGAAAGAAGGAGCAACAGCAACAGCAACGAGCATTTTGCGTTTACACAACAAGCATTTTGTGTATTACACATTTTATTTATCCCCTACGTCATCACATGGTAACAAAGCTGTGGGATTCGCGATGGGTGCGGTTACAATTCGCCTATGCTATTGTAAGTGTATCAAACGCATCCTCGACCAATGTTCGCTGTTGTTCGTGTGAAATGATCATCTATTCGTTCTGCTCTATTCCTAAGCGTCTTCGGACAGTCCAGAGTACTGTAATGCCAACACATCCTGCAACTGCTGTTTTCATAATTTGACCGCGGTTCTCACCGCCTCTGTGGGTGGTAACCCTAAATCCGCTTCTAATGATGACGTCATTTCTATGTATGACATCACTTACAATCTATATTGTATCAGCGACACCCCCAGGTGAG
Source organism: Hanleya hanleyi (assembly GCA_036873755.1). NCBI lineage: Eukaryota > Metazoa > Mollusca > Polyplacophora > Lepidopleurida > Hanleyidae > Hanleya > Hanleya hanleyi. The sequence continues at coordinate 12,800 of JAVTVY010003176.1, read as the reverse complement.
GACACATCCGTAAAAGGATATCGTTTTGGGCGATGACATGACTTCCATCAAGGGTCAATGTCCAATCCTCAAAAATGTGTCCGTCTAGAACTCAGTAGCTGCGAAAGTGATCTCTGACCTAGCGGATCTCTGGGAGTGGAAACGGGATCACGTTCGTGCACGCACACAATTAATTTGCGGCGGAACTTTTCTTCAATATGGCTGCACCCTGTGAGGTTGAAAATACCGCCCCACGGCACCAACTACTATTATTCAACATAGAAATATTTTTGTATAAATTGAATGCATTGTCTTCTTATGATTACAATTAACTTCGTTACACAATAAAATGCGACCGAATCGCTGGATTATCAAAGGCACTATTTCGTAGACGGCTCACTACGTGATTGCCGTACGCTCCTCATGGGAGGCTCTTTGTTCGTTCTATGTGAACTGCGACCACACCCACTGACAACTGAAAGCACGGCCCCTGATAAACAAACTACCTTCCAGGGAATGAAACGCAACACTAATAGGCTAGTGAAAAACGATGCCGACGTGCTGACAAGAAATCGTATGACCCCAAAGACAAATATATACGGACCGCATATTTATAAAACCATGACCCTGTGATTTTGTACCCCACCCAAACCTGAGTGAGGAAGACTACGAATCTACCTTATTTTATCAGATCAACAGTTACGTTACCCGAAATGCCGTCGGCGATCGTTCAATTCGAGATCCTGCACGACCAAAGTGGACCCAATATTGTGCATATAGGCCCATTTGCCTGGGTGTACGGTCCATTTTTTTTCGAATTTTTTAGATGTCCGGCTGTTTTTAAGCCTCTGTTTTGCATCCACCCGCCAGTCAGGTGATCAGAAATGACCGACAGTCAAAGGTCAAGGGTCATTTTCGCTTCATTCATCCGCCACGATTTCCCAAAAAAGAATGCTAAGAGATTTCGCATTTCTATACCACTGATGGATGAGTTAAAAATGGACGGGGTGACAATCAGAATCAATGTACCTTTCAGTTTATACCTCCGTCTTTAGGAATTTGCAATTGAGTGCGGGCAGGCCTGATTAGTAGATATAAAATATAATTTTGAAGTCGTTATCAGAAAGTTGAATTCACAGCGCAATCGAATTGCACCATATCGAGCCTCAACTAATAATCATGAAATAGAATGAACAGTTGCTCCTTCGTGTTTTTGGCGAGGGAGGTAAATTGACAAACAATGCCGGAGAAGTCTGTGACGGGATGGAGCCTACTATAGAAAAGTGATCCATGTTTCGAGGAAAACCCACCGATATGTCTGAATCGTGTTTGAATAGTCATATCCCTAATTATATTGCCCAGGTTTTTCAAGATATCTTTATATTGTGTGAGCGTTATTGTGTTAGCATATGCTGCTCGCAGTCCGAATATGTGCTGGTGACAACAACAACAACAGCATAAATATAATGTGGACTGTCCGAGAGTCTGTTCAGACTGGCAAGGTCCTCAGTCGATTCAGACTTTATATATGCGGTGAAGGCAAATGTACTCGGCTGAGAAGTTGGCAGAATAGCGACATGAACTCGGCACTCGGATTAGTTCCGCCGGGTATTATTCAACTGGAACTAAAATCTGTGAATATTTTTTTTTTTCGCTACCATTCGTGCATTAAATAAGGTCATGTCGGCTTTAACCTCTCAGATCAAACTTGTACAGCAGTAGAGTTGGGATGTCTCTGTGGGTGAGAGAGCAGGTTTTCCAGAGGATTTGGCCTTTGCAAGGGGGAGGGGGGGGGGGATTTCTCTCTGCAGGTTTTTTTCGTGTCGGGCTGCAAGTTGCACACCTGGTGACTATCGTCAACACACGAATTTATTTGAAATTTATCAACAAATGTACGCGTGGAATTTCATTGTGGTAGGCCTTTATTGTAAATACCAAAACGTAAGATGGCTATGTAAATTTATCGGCTTAACCGTCCCGTATGACCCCAAGCTCTGTACTCAAGTCTCTGTTGTTGAATAAGCCGGCTGCAAGCCACTTTTTAGTGTGCTTAATAAACCGGCTGCAAGCCGCCTTTGTAAATGTAATGTGCTCAATAAACCGGCTTCAAGGCGCCTTTCACCTTAACGAGAGTTTTAAGTCAGTGTATGAGCTATCGATTAGTCGAGCGTAAACTACATTTTATGAATATACTGCAGATGTTTTGGATCAGTTCACGGATCAAGCCGGCTCTTGCAGGACCGGGGTCCCGGCGAAGTATACTTTTGGAAAATGTGCTGCCGGATCTTGCAGGACCGGGGTCCCGGCGAAGTATACTTTTGGAAAATGTGCTGTTGTATACGGAGCCGTAAAAGGGACATGGAAATTATTTTTTTCAGCCCCTATTTTTTTTTTTTTTTTTTTATTATTATGTCGTTATAACGACTTAATTGACCAATGAAATTGCAGCATTAAGTCGTTAGAACGACTTATTAAGTCGTTATAACGACTTAATTGACCAATGAAATTCCGTCTTACTTCTGCAGCTTTTATTTTGTTAACTGACAACTCCCCGGTGAAACAGCGTTTAGATATGCAGTATGAAGTCTGATAATGCCATTGAAGTAATAAACTTTGGATAAATTGGAGAGATATGTAGGCTATAGAGGTGGGAAAAGTTGACAGCGTCTGCCGACTAAAAGGCAACCCTATGACTACGCCCAAACCTGCCAATTCACATGGCTTCTTTGTGTTGGTCCGATAATATCGCCAAAATTGTTTTGCTCGCCACCCTCCATTGCAGATAATTGAGGAGCTTGTAGCGTTGGCTCGGGCGGTATGGCGGCTCACTTCAAAGAATTAACAAGCGTTCTGAGAACCCCAACATCTCGCCTTGCGGGGTCACCCGCCAAAGGTGCAGCAGTATTGAAAGCATACATGTAGAGCAAACAATAAGGTCTGGAATAGGTGATGTGGTACAGACAATAATGTCTGGAATAGATTATCTGGTACAGACAATAACATGAGTCCCAGGTGGGATTACCGGCAAAAGTTAACCCCATGTAGGATGGATAGGTCAGTGCCGTCAGATTACTGATACCTAGGGCAGTCCAGTGTGAGATTACTGCTGAATAGTTCAGTCCCATTACTGCTGGATAGGCCACTCCTGTGTAGGATTACTGCTGGGTGAACCAGTCCCATGTTATTACTGATGGATAGTCCCCTGTGGGATTACTGCTGGATAGTCCAGTCCCAAGTGGGATTACTGCTGGATAGGCCAATCCTGTCTGCGATTACTGCTGGATAGATGAGTCTCGTATGGGATTAATGCTGGATAGGACAGTCCCGTGTTGGATTACTGCTGCATAGGCAGCGCAGTGTGGGATTACTGCTGCATACGGCAATCCTGTGTGGGATTATGACTGAGGAGGCCAGTTCCGTGTGGGATTACTGCTGGATAGGCTAAACCTGTGTTGGATTACAGCGGAATAGATCAGTCCCATGTAGAATTATGGCTGGATAGGGCAGTGCCATGTGGGATTACTGCTGCATATTGCAGTCCAGTGTCGTATCACTTCTGGATAGGTCAGTCCCATGAGAGATTACTGCTGCATAGGTCAGTCCCATGTGGAATTACTGCTGGATAGGCCAGTCCCATGTGAGATTACTGCAGGATAGGCCAGTCCGGTCTGGGATTACTGCTGGATAGGTCAGTCCCGTGTGGCATTACTGCTGGATAGGCCAGTGCCACTGGGATTACTGCTGGATAGGCCAGTCCTGTGTGAGATTACTGCTGCATAGGCCAGTCCCAAATGGGATTACTGCTGGATAGACCAGTTCGGACTAGGATTACTGCTGGATAATTGAGTTCCGTTTGGGATTACTGCTGGATAGGTCAGTCCTGTGTGGCATTACTGCTGGATAGGCCAATGCCATTTGGGATTACTGCTGGATAGGTCAGTCCCGTGTGGGATACCCGGATTACTGTGGAAGAGCTGTGACCAAGGAAAACATGAAACATGTCCACCAAGTTTTATAATCATCTCACGAAAGGTTCAACAAACTTTCCATGTACAGATCTACATGTCAATTTTTGCCCAACAAAAAGCTTATCAATGGAAAGGTACAAAGTCTAAACTACAATAATTAGGAAAAAAATTCATATTTAATGTCATATTTCTTAAATAGAACATGCACATCGTCGAATCACATTGAACTTGGGTAGCAACTGTCAAACTCATCCAATGAAAGATGACAGCTTCAGAAAACTTTCCATGTACAGGTGTACAAGTATATACATGTACATCATTATTGGCAGATTAAGACAAAACCCTCAAAATTTGAACAAAAATTAATATTTCATCTCCTAAGTACCACAGGTACATCTTCTAATCATATGAAACATGTGTACCAAGTTTCATAATCATTCAATGACAGCTGACAGCTGCAGCAAACTGTGGTGTACAGATGTACATGTGCACTTCAGCTGAATGCAAAACTCATTCATTTGCCATAATTTGGAGAAAAATTAATATTTCATCTCAAAAATAGCACAAGTTCATCCTCCAGTCATAAGAAACATGTGTACCAAGTTTCCTAATCATCCAATGAGAACTGACAACTGCAGCAAACTTATCATGTACATGTATATGTGTACATGTAGAGGCCTTCATGTACAATTTACCTAAACAGAAAACTCATTCATTTGCCATAACCTGGAGAAAAATTTATATTTCTTGTCAAAAATAGCACAGGTACATCCTCTAATCATAAGAAACATGTGTACCAAGTTTCATAATCATCCAATGACAGCTGACAACTGGAGCAAGCTTACCATGTACATGTATATCTGTACCTGTAGAGGCCTAGATGTACAATTTACCTAAACAGAAAACTCATTAATTTGCCATAATTTTGAGAAAAATTAATATTTCTTGTCAAAAATAGCACAGGTACATCCTCTAATCATAAGAAACATGTGTACCAAGTTTCGTAATCATCCAATGAGAACTGACAACTGCAGCAAACTTATCATGTACATGTATATGTATACATGTAGAGGTGTACATGTACAATTTACCTAAACAGAAAACTCATTCATTTCCATAATTTGGAGAAAAATTAATATTTCTTCCCAAAAATAGCACAGGTACATCCTCTAATCATAAGAAACATGTGTACCAAGTTTCATAATCATCCAATGACAGCTGACAACTTCAAAAAAGTTTCCAAGTACAGATGTACATGTGCACTTCAGCCAAACGCAGAATTCATTCATAGAGATTTAACATTTGAGTACCCCAGGGGTAGTACCCCCAGGTGTCATACCCACCCCCCATATTTTTTTTATTTTTATTTTTATTTTTTATTTTTTTTCTAATTTTTCTAGATTTTTTTTTTAACTTGCTAAACATAAAACCTTATCATTTCCAGGCAGGCGACACCGACACCGACACCGACACCGACGACGACATCCTCTTCTCCCCCTCACAATATCTCCCCTTTACTTCGTAAGGCGAGATAAAAATGGGTCAGACTTGCTGATAATTGTATAGGTAGCCGTAGTCCACTCCTAAACAGCCAAGCGAAAAAATGTGAAATGCAGACGGATTTTACTAACACCTATTCAGGCACGGCGGAGCCGGGGCAGAGGGGTGGGATGGGTTGAGGGGCTAAACACTGGATTATAGTTTTGATGATTTTTCGCAGAGAATAACACATGTGATACAAGTGCCGTAATCCTACTATCATAATGCACCACAACACAGCGTTTGCATGCGTAAATTCGACACTTTCTGGGAGAGCCGTTCATAGATTGAACAAGACTGAACTTATGGAGTTTTACATCCAGTTATGAAAAATGGAGAGACCCATACAATCAAAAACATGAGAGTGGGAACTGAGCTCCGGATCGAGCAACGGTTTAATGTTCATTCAAAACAAACAGAAAAATATACCGTCAAAATGCACCAAAACAAAATAAATCGATCATAATGTATGTAGATTAACTTTCACTTTTGTTTCGCATAAGCACGCATCGATATTGAAAAGTATCAGACCTTATGCCCCCATTTGACATTCTGGTAAAACACATACAAATGAGGACTAACACTTCACACGTGGAGCGCTCGTAGCCATAATGTTTGTATATTCAACATCGAAATATAGTACGCTCACAAACCACATAAATAGATGTCTGTTTAATAAATCAATAGAAACTATGATTACATAATCCACATTCGTTGATTTTACATATAATTTCAAGATATTATTTCTACGTGAAATTCCAGTGTTCGCTGATCTCTCTCTCATTTTTTTTTACAGGTCTAATGGGGGGGGGGAGCGGGACCCCCTGACCCCCAGTAGATCTGCCCTTGATAGTGCCTATCTAAACGCTGTTTCACCGGGGAGTTGTCAGTTAACAAAATAAAAGCTGCAGAAGTAAGACGGAATTTTCAGCCCCTATTTTTTTTTTTTTTTTTTTTTTTTCGTTATAATGACTTAATCAAAAAAAAAAGGGGGTTGAAAAAAATAATTTCCATGTCCCTTGTCCCTTTTACGGCTCCGTAGTTGTAAGAGATAAAACTATATTTTTCTATATGAATGCCCTTTTTAAACAGAGGCTGCCCTTTTTTTTAAATAAACGATTCCCCTGATCATGACGCGCTTTCTTGAAACGAAAAACAAAAGAAGGATCTCCACCCCCCCCAACCCCCAAATCAATCTCAGTAAATTCAAATATCTTGGTTTACCTAGATATCATGGCTTCCTGCTTTGATATTACTCGAATTGATTTACTTTTGTAGACGGAGAGAAAAATGGTGTTGGCCCAACACCCTTTAATGGTGTCGAGGGCTGGTCAACCCCCAAAAGCGGTGTTGAGAAATGGAGTTGACTAATGTGAACACTAAAAAATGGTGTTGAGGCTAGTTCAACACATAATGGAGTTGGTGAACACCATAATGGTGTTGGTGAACACCATAATGGTGTTGGTAAACACCAATCATGTATCATATGCTGGCTAACACCATAAAAGTGTGTTGGAGAGATATGGTGTCGGTCCAAATTGAACACCATTGAGCTCAAAAACCTATTTTAGTGTTCATCAAAAAATGGTGTTTAGGCCAGTTCAACACATAATGGTGTTGGTAAACATCAATGGTGTTGGTAAACACCGATCATATATCATATGCTGGCCAACACCATAAAAGTGTGTTGGAGAGATATGATGTCGGTGCAAATCGAACACCATTGAGCTCAAACACCTATTTTAGTGTTCATCAGCACCAATTCTCTGACTGCGCAGGCACTGGTGAACACGCTCCCTACCACACCCCTCTACATCACGAAGAACCTCCATTCTCATTCCCGATTATCCCCGAGGCTAGGCGGACAAGCTCCCCCATTCCTTCCCTCGAACCTTCAATCACCCCATCCAATCAGCAACTCGAGAATCAGGTCATCATCAGCCACACTTTCCACACTTTCTGAACTCAACTCTGACCAGCGTCCCAACCCAATTCTTTTCCCGCGAGGATCCAAACACCGACGTCACTGTTGTCGCGGCTAGTAAGTGAGTGAGCGAGTGACTATAGGACTTAACAATATTTCAGTCATACCGGGACGAGGCCGAGTTCGCAGCAGCAGTTGAACCACCGATCTTTCGCTCATGAGTCCATGCCGTGAACTACCGGCTGAGATAGGGGGAAATTCCCGCACTTTAGAACCCACTTCCTACCACATTAAAGTACTATTTTATGTGCCACAGAATAATTCATTTGTCTATGTCAATGGCGAATGTCCTGAAAATGCTGGAGCAAATGTTAACCATGCACAGCCTATGTTTCCACTACAATGACCAGTAAGATGAATGCCGTTCGCGATTTTTTAATGGAGTCGAGGGCGTTCTTCATGCGCTATAATGTTGTTTTGTCGATTTTTCCACAACAGGTTGAACTCCCTAACAAAAGTGCCTAGACACACTAAAATAGGGTACCCCGCCAGTTTTGTTTTGTACATTTGGTGCCTCAGGGGTGGGAATATCCTCCCGAAGGTAGTGAGTTGAAACAGTGTAGCATGGTTTAACCTCCCAGAATATATGAGGGTCGTGCGGGGCTTGGTTCAGGAGACATAGGATGAGGCCGAGAAGCTGTAGACAGGAAAAAGTCGAAAAACTTTAACAGCTTTTTCGGACAGGAACTGGAACTGTTACAGGAACACAGACATGATTTAGATGCAGGCGCCTGGGCATATTCAAAAGTGGGGGGCTGGGCCCCTATCTCGACCATAAAGTGGGGGGCTGAAGTCGCCCCTAGATAGGGCTTATAACATTACAGCTCCGAAAAGTGGGGCTGAAGCCCCCCCCCCCCGGCTCCGCGGCCCTAAGATGTCTATATCGAGCTTCCCGCATCTAAAGCTATGGGCCCGATAAAAAGTTGTTTCTGGTGGAGACTTACCTAATCTCGCCATCTGAAGGACCTCATCCGTACCCGCCGTGGGCACACGGCGGTCTGCATCCCACGTCCGTTCCATCATGATGACGTCATAAACCCTTTTCAGTTAACTTCAGTCCACCAAATCTAGTGTGGTATATTGGCTGAGGAAGAGACAAGCCTATAATTGTTAACTATTATCTAAACCGTTTTACTGAACATATTTCAAAGTTAAATACTCCTGTTCTACACGGCTATAGGCAGGACAATCAGCCGGAGACAAACGGGATAATTGTTTCTAAGCAATGCGGGTAAGGACAGACAAACAGTTTTGGGTCAGCTGACGTTGCTACGTTACGTTGGTGGGTGCAAACTGTTTATGACGTCCCGTAACTGCAGCGTCATAGTTTTCAAGCGATCAGAAACGTTTGTGATCATAGCCGAGTCAAGTGAAGTGGCAGCAAGACACTGATTGTTCCGTGTTGTTGCTGTAACATAATAACTTGGAATTAACCCATGCCAGCACACTAGAATGGCGGACATATAATTTATGTTGTGTTGATGCAATGTTGTTGTTGTTGTTGTAATATTAATGCAAAAACCGGTGTATATTCTAGACGAGAAGTCTGTCAATGTTTGTACACAAGATCTAACTTTTGACAAAAATACCTTCAAAACGATTTTACAGCGAGATATAATGACCTCATACATCTGGTCCGCTTCCAAGATAAGCCTATAACTTTCGCAAAAAACATTATGGTTTAGAACAGCAACGCATAAACAGCGATCGATATTTGAATCACCTGTCTCGCCAGTGCTCGCTTATATCTACAACCACCTCGCTGGGGGTCTAATAATACCCCAGTCACCAGTCAGAATTTTGGACCGGATTCGGGGCCATTGCGCACATCGCCGGAAGTGACATCATATATAGTAAAATAGATGTTTGCCGAACATTTCGATTACTTTTCAAGTGTGCATAATACCTCTGTTGACCTAGCGTTAAAAAGAATTATCTGGAGATTATTTTCCCAGTTTATCTGGACAGAGCATATGAAAAGTAGTTCGCTCATGTGTAACACTGAAGGTGTTGTTCGGCCCGATTCAAACTCTGAACCGTGCGGTACGTGGGTTTTCCCCTATACATCATAGCAACGTAGTAACGGTCAACTTTCGCTATTGGTGGCAGGGATGATAAATGAACCTGCGAAATGGAGCATGCGCTGTGGGGAGGATGTTATATCTACACTTCGCCTTGATAACCGGGCATGTCTCGTGAACATCAACGCTGCTAAAACATATTAAGGCCTTGTATACACGACCAAGTTTTCCTTGACAAATGAGATCAAATTATGGAAGACTGTTACGGCCTTTCGGACTGTGGTTGGCCATCCCTGCCATTTAATTTGTTATTTTATACAATGGTACAACATAATTATAGGATGCCTGTAAATATTTTGTACCATGGTTTAAAATAGCCAAACCTGCCATAAATCGTATTTATAGGATTCTGTGGATGATATATACCATGGTACAAATTAATTTAGTCGTACCTCGTAAATAACTCGATATCATGTCACAAATATTAAATTCGAACAATGAGTGAACTTGTAACAAACGCGCATGCGCAGATGGGAAGTGGCTCGATTTTCAATTTGGCAAGGGACAAAAGTTGTATGAAATGATGCTCCTATTTTGAAAATATCTCACAGAAGATTGAGCAAGATTTCATGATGAACGTATCGGGAAAGGAGATGGTATAATACCGTATTGTAAGGCGGGGTTTTTGCCCACAGCCAGCCGACTCACAGGAATGTGCATTTCTTCTCTCCATCTGTCAATCACAATGCAATGTACAACTTGTCGGCGGCGACAACTGTCACTCAACGGACTGAATGTTTGGTACCAAGACGTTATTATTTCACCACGTTGCAGTCGATTTTACATGCACATATTGGAGAATAAATAAACAATTTAGACGAATTTATTGGTGTTCGATTTCAACGTTTAGCTAGCCCGTAATGTCCACACGATATCGTGTTATCGGTAAACAATTTTTATTCTACTTTTAATTGGTTTATAATGATAGCCTAAAATTTTATTTCAGATATACTGAATGCATTTTTTTTTTTTACAAAAATGAGAAAGATTGAAATAACTTGTCGACGTCACACATGTTGACCTCCTGGGAATCGAACTCGGTAAAAGAAAATTCCGAGGCGCTTGTGATCCTACGTTAGTAGTAGTATAAGGCTATTACGAGTCTTCATCCGCGGTGATGCGGTCTGGCCGCGGTTTTGGCGGTGATTCGGTCTCGGGAAAAAGCTTCCGCGGAGAAAAAGTAGTCCCTAGATAAAATGGTCCGATTGGGTCGAGTGAGGTATCAAAGTGAAGCTTAGGTGAAGGGGCATCTAATGGGCTGGGTATGGGATTGAAATATCGGCATTTTGCGCATGCGCGGTGGCCCAAGGGTATGAAAATAGACGTTTTGGAGCTAGGGGAGCCCCTAATGGTCCAATGGGATCGAGTGAGGTATCAAAGTGAAGCATTCGTGAAGGGGCATCTGATGGACTGGGTGTGGGGTTGAAATATCGGCATTCTGCGCATGTGCGGTGGCCCAAGGGTATGCAAATAGACGTTTTGGTATCTAGGGGAGCCCCTAATGGGCCGATGGAGTTGTATGAGGTATCAAAGTGAAGTATATTTCAAGCATGGGTGGGTGCATGTAAATTTTTTCCTGAAAAAATACGGAACACGGACTTTATCCTAAATTACGTGAAAATGCCTATATGGGGTATGGGGGGTATAGGACCATCCTGGGAAACGTACTTCTATACATTTGCGGTAGGGTTGTGGGGTCTCGTTTTACTCGTGTCGTCATTTAGAACATGATAAGAAGTGTCCCCGTGCGAATCGGTGAAATTTTTGAAAAAAGTCACCGAGCCCCATATAGTCCCATACTGGGGTATGGGATCAATGTTTGTCCCCCTGGGAAACGTGCTTCTATACATTTGCGGTAGGGTTGTGGGGTCTCGTTTTACTCGTCTCGTCATTTAGAACATGATAGGAAGTGTCCCCGTGCGAATCGGTGAAATTTTTGAAAAAAGTCACCGAGCCCCATATAGACCCATACTGGGGTATAGGTTCAATGTTTATCCTACTGGGAAACCCACTTCTATGCATTTGCGGTAGGGTTGTGGGGTCTCGTTTTACTCCTCTCGTCATTTAGAACATGATAGGAAGTGTCCCCGTGCGAATCGGTGAAATTTTGAAAAAAAGTACGATATAGCCTCATATAGTCCCATACTGAGGGTATAGGACCGATGTTTGTCCCCCTGGGAAACGTACTTCTATGCATTTGCGGTAGGGTTGTGGGGTCTCGTTTTACTCGTCTCGTCATTTAGGAACACGATAAATAAGTGTTATGGAGCTGAATCGGTGAAATTTTTTGAAAAAGTCAAATGAGGCCTGGGTAGGCCCATAGGCTCATACTGCATGGCTACAGTGGGGTGTATAGGCCCATACGGGGTGGACATGTTGGAGTCTAGGTGAGTCCCTAATGGTCCAATGGGGTCGAGTGAGAATCTTATTTGAAGCTCGTGGAGGAGCACCCCCGACTACACTAATGGTCTGTCCGTGTTCAATAGTCTGCGCATGCGCAGTCAGCTCGTAGTATAGGAAAACAGGTATTTGGGTGCTATGTAGTGTGTTTGGGTTAGAGATGAGCTAATCAATACACCTGAATGGGTCGTGTGAGGTGTCAAAGTGAAGCTTGTGTGGGGTAGAGTCAGAATGGTGTGTTTTTGAATGCAAGTCGCGTTAATCTGCGCATGCGCAGTTGGTTGTAAGTAAAGTGGCCATTTTGGGGCAGTGAAGGAAGGTATTTGGGGTCGAGATGGGCTATTCACGGTTCGAATGCGTCGTGGAAGGTGTCATCTGGTAGTTCTCGGGGTGTACATTCCGATTTGAGGGATGTTCGCGTCATCTGTGACGTCATCGGTGACGTCATCGGTACGAGTAGTAGCGAAAGTGGACATTTTCGGGCAGTACATGAAGGTATTTGGGGTCGAGATGGCTATTCACGGTTCGAATGCGTCCTGGAAGGTGTCATCTTGTAGTTCTCGGGGTGTACATTCCGATTTGAGGGGTGTCCGCGTCATCTGTGACGTCATTGGTGACGTCATCGGTACGAGTAGTAGCGAAAGTGGACATTTTCGGGCAGTACATGAAGTTGTACTTGGGATCGAGATGGCTATTCACGGTTCGAATGCGTCCTCGAAGGTGTCATCTTGTAGTTCCGGGGTGTACATTCCGATTTGAGGGATGTTCGCGTCATCTGTGACGTCATCGGTGACGTCATCGGTACGAGTAGTAGCGAAAGTGGACATTTTCGGGCAGTACATGAAGGTA
>JAVTVY010003175.1:0-32766 GCA_036873755.1 Hanleya hanleyi | reverse complement strand
GAAAATCCTCTAAAATTGGTCCAAAATGGGTAATATTCCCTCTCCACCAAAGAAAAAACTTGTTATTCAATTGTCCTGAAACTCACCGACAGTGTGCCCAGTCCAAGGACCAACAAAAATTGGCAAAGAAAATAGGGTGTCGATCACGCGGTTTTCAAGCTCGATTTTACACCGTAAAGTATGCCATGTGCTCGTAAGCTGAAAATGGCCCCAATTCACAGCCACACTTTCACACTTCCATCTGCATAGTGAGGCATGGGCCAATCCTACTGGCAAAATACCATGTACTGATTTGAAGCAAATCAACCAGTCAACTGAATGATATCACAAATATCAATAAACAAAAAGCCAACAAAATTCTCATGGGGTCAAACCTGGTGGAATTTTAATTTCAAAGAATTTGAGGGGGACCAAAAATCCGCAACTATGGACTGAGGCCTTTAAGTGAAGGGTACTTTTTGTGGATTTTTTTTTATCTACTCTTTTCAATCTATGGATCTGTACAAGTATAATGATATATGACACTCAATGGTTGAAAGTCATATTAAGATAAAACAGAGCGATACCTTTCCCCCTACCCCATTCATATTTTGACAGTTTTTGGCGACGCCATTTTGTCAGGCTAGACCGCTATGTCAAATTTGAATATATCTGACTGAAAATTTTGCATTCAGTACTAATATTGTTTACAATTATGTTGAACACAATTTAAAACAATGATATTCACACCCAACACAGGACTGGAATTATGAAACCAGCACAGGGGCTTGGGCTAGAAGGGGGGGGGCGGGGTGGATAACTCTTAGCATAGCAGGGGAATCCGAATATCTGTTACATTGTGTATAGTATAGTATTGCCAACTCCAATGCTGGTTTTATGGGGGCGGGGGGGGGGGTAGGGCTGTTTTAATGGTCCCAGAGGAATTATTCTGTGACACTAAAACTTTTGAAAAATTCCTGGGACAATTGAACCCCCCTCCCTCCCCCCGATAAAACACCAACATGGATGTTGGCAATTCTACACACCTTTTAACAGATATTTCCTGGCCATGCTAAGAGTTACCCCTCCCCCTTTCTAGCCCAAGCCCCTGTGCTGCTTTAATAATTTCAGTCCTGTGTTGGGTGTGAATAGCATTGCTTTGAATTGTGTTCAACTTGATAGAAAACAATATTAGTTCTGGATGGAAAATTTTTAGTCAGATATGCAAATTTAATGTTACCTGAGAAAATGCCTGTTCTGTCATATAGGTAGCAGTCTACAGAAGGGCCATGGCATCTGAAATTAAGCAGTAGGCAGGTTCATTTTATGCTAAACAGCAACCGTATTATGAGAGAACCCCCATAGAACTATATATTTTCTGAAAGAGTAGGCTCTTGCCATGAAGCTGAGACAGATGTAAACATAGCTGACCGAAATCAGGGTCCCCATAACCCTTACTGAACATGCCCCAAACTTCAGGAAAATCCTCTAAATTTGGCCCAAAATAGGTCATATTCTCTCCCCATCACAGAAAAAACTTGACAATCGATTGCTTTGAAACTCACCGACACTGTGCCCAGTCGAAGGATCAACAAAAATTGGCAAAGAAAATCGGGGGTCGCCCACGCGGATTTCAAGCTCATTTCCCCACTGCAAAATATACCATGTGCTCGCAAGCAGAAAAAGGCCCCAATTTACAGCCACACTTTCGCACTTCCATCTTCATAGAGAAGCATTGGCCAATCTAACTGGCAAAATACCATGTATTGATTTGAAGCAAATCAACCAGTCAACTGAATGATATTACAAATATTAATAAACAATAAGCCAATAAAAATTCTCATGGGGTCAAACCTGGTGGAATATTAACTTCAAAGAATTTGAGGGGGACCAAAAATCCGCAACTGTGGACTAAGCCCTAATGGCTGCTGTGGTCAGGTCACCATTAATGGCTGCTATGGTCGGGTCACCATTAATGGCTGCTGTGATCAGGTCACCATTAATGGCTGCTGTGATCAGGTCACCATTAATGGCTGTTGTGGTCATCTCAAAATAAATAGCAAAAAGGCATTGATAACACTGAATAAACAGCATACGGTAATTCCTCTAATAAATAGATAACCGTATCGGAAATCGATCACCCTCGATTTTTGGAGAAAAATACGATCGGAAGTAGTAATTCAATCACCCCCGATTTTCAGTCAATCACATTTGTAAAAAAAAATTTACAAGTGAAACTCAAGTTGGTCTAGACAATAGGGAAACTCTATTAGAGACAACCGTCTTAGGGAAACTGAATTTCAATCAAGATGAAAAGTGAATTTATGCCAATTATAATTGAATGTGATTTGCATAACTTGTGGATTGTTGCTGTTTTATTACTATATTATGCGTGGTTGACGAAGAAACTCACGCGGACACAAAGATAAACAATCCGCCATTTTGCAAGAGTCCGCGAGACTTCCATGAGAAGAAATAACATGTAATTCAGGGAATCATTTTCACTACATTGTTAAGCTGTTCGCGAGGGTGCCCGAGAACAGGATAGTCACCCTTGACCTTCCCGTTGCCGAGATACAGAGGACGGGACAAACCCACGATCTTTAACACATGCATTGAACACATCTGCCATACGTTTCGCCATGCAGTTTTGACGGAGGACTATTCCAATAATTCCAACTGGCTACTTGATATGACTACTTAAAATTAACAACTGAAAATTAATTAACTGGTTGAAAATAAATAATCACACCCAAATTAAGTATAATTTGAAACAAGTCACTTGTACTGTCCCGCACACAGTTATCACAAATGGCAGTATCAGAAACTGGGCACTCGATGATTCAAACTTTCTTTTCTTCGACTTCGCGAATCACAGCTTTCACTCAGTTGCAATAAATCGATCACCCCTCATTTTTAATACCTCAAATATAACTTCCGGTGATCGATTTATTAGGGGAATTACCATACCTTGATGGCCAAGGTAATTAATATCATTGACACTATGCAGAGACAATTGCATTGACACTGATAACAAAGTAAATGCAAATGGCATATGTGTAGCAGAAAGATTGAAAACAACAGCTTATAACAGTCTTCTTTCATAGTGAATTTCCGTGCCCATAATCACAATTACATACTCCTGTTTTGGGCTCTGTGAGGATTGCAGGTATTGAACTTGGGGGTTGTCGTGCACATCCCAGGTCATGAAATGAAGGGCCTCTGGTCCTCGGACCACTTGTCGTAAGAGGTGACTAACTGCCTGGGGCACCCATGGGGTCTCCGTGTGTGAAAAGGAATAGGTCCGGCCTGTGGGGTCATGGGTGTGAAAAGTAATAGGACACAAAGCTTGTTGAAGCGACGTTAAATCAAACTGATTCGCTCCCATTGGTGCCATCATTGTCAGAGTACGTTGTCTGCCAGAATGAATATTCATTGGCACACAATTCCATTTGGCCAGTAGGATTTGATTTGATTTGATATTTATTCACCATTAGAATAATAAAAAAAAAGTACATTTCAGCAGGGATTGCAATTTGCACCAAAGTTGATGACAGGCTAATACTGGATATAACGTCAAGTAGCATTGCAACCCCTGGACACAAAGACTCACATGGCGGGAATAAAGCCCCATGGGGCTTGCTCTATCCCAAATAAACAGATATTTTGACTGTAATATAACGATAACTTAATGGCATGTTGGCGTAGGCAATATGTACATTTGTTTGCAGTATACTCAGTTACTGTGCTGACTGGTCTGTGACCAGATATTCCTTTAATTTTGACTTGAAGAGGGAAAGCGACGAAATAGATTTAATAGAGGAAGGTAATTTATTCCACTCACGTGGACCTTTGGTTCTGGCTGTATAGTACGATAAGTTAGAATAATGGAATGGTCTGTTCAAATTGTATAATGATCCTCTGGTTTGATAATAATGCACCGAAGACTGCCTAACGAAATATTGTCTGAACTGTCTGGGGAGCTTGACAGAATTGTGGAAAAATTTATGAACAAAAATTAAAGTTGTGTACAAATTCAACTGTTGGATTGGTATAATTTTCAGTTGTTTAAATAATGGATCGGTGTGATCATATTTATTGGACAGTGTTATGACTCTAAGAGCACGCTTTTGGAGTAAAATTAACGGGTTTAAATGCGAGGCGTAAGTATTTCCCCAAATAATATTGCCGTATGATAGATATGGGAATATAAGGGAGTAATATAATATATATAGACATTTCTTATTGACAGATTTTCTTATATAGTTAATTACTCCAATATTGCGTGATATTTTCTTGCTAATGTAATCAATGTGTGTGGCCCAATTCAAGCTGTCGTTAAAGTATATTCCTAAAAATTTAAAACTATTGACCATCTCTACTTCCGTTCCAGAAATTTTTACCGAGTTAAATTTTTTAGCTCGCTGTTTGTATGGCTTAATAAGCATGCATTTCGTTTTTACTATATTGAGAGAAAGGTGATTTGTGCAAAACCATTCATGTAACTTGTCTAATTCTAGTGTCATAATATTGATTGCGTCTTGCGGGTCCTTAGATGAACAGGTAACACTGGTGTCATCTGCAAAAAGAGTAAATTTTAAGATTTCAGATGCATTACATATGTCATTGATATATATGAGGAACAATATGGGTCCAAGGATCGAGCCTTGTGGTACACCATATGAAATTGGAAGTGGTGGAGATAGAATTGAATCGAAAGTTACAACTTGGGAACGGTTGGATAAGTAACTTGAGAGCCAATGTAGTGACGTACGTCGAAATCCATAATGTTCTAATAATGTTGTATTATACAACATAATAAAATAATTTAATAATGAAATCCATAATGTTCTAATAATGTTGTAAACCGCTAGCCTGCTATTGCTAAATCAAACCTTAATTGTTTCCTCCGTTTTCACTCTGTCACGACGGTCTGAGATAATTCACCAAAATAACAGAACACATGCATTACAAATGAAGTATATCGACAGCAGGGGCCCATATACAGTAGTTTGGAACACGACTTTGCTGTACACATCATGATTGCACGTGTGTCTACATCAATGATTTTATTTGGTTCTGGACACTGTGCTCGCCCATGAGGCCCCGGGTATTCAAAGGAATAGGACCCCACCCATGTGCTTTCCAGATGTGAAAAGGAATACTATTCCGAATAGGAACCAAATGTTGTGATGTGACTGAAATAGTGTTGAAAGGGACGTTAAATCATATTCACTCACTCAGTCACTGTGATATGTGCTGGCCATGCAGTCACACCTGAGGTGACCTACATGTTGTGAACCACAAGTAGGTCATCGATTCTGGTCAAGGTTTCCAGGCTCTCCTTTTTAAATTGTCATGTAAACGAAGAAACAAGAGAATGGTTCTCAGTCAAGTTAACTGCATGCCTGCAATGTTTCTGGCATCTTGAATGGATATCATATGCCATTCATCAGATTTGGGAGTCCGGTGAACCAATGTTGAATGAGGGTTATTCCAGTGGAGTTGATATAGCACTGGCAGTATTTTACATTTCTACATAGAGGGAGATTACAGTTGAATAACAAAGTAGATGTTCTTCTAGTTTCGCCCTGTGAGGCTTCCGGGGATTGACTTGGGGTGTCGTTGTGCACACTCCAGGTCATGGTAACCGGTCTCAGCTCCTCAGAGAGCTTGTCGTAAGAGGTGACTAACTGAGGCACCCGTGGGGATCCCGGGTGTGAAAAGGAATAGGACCCCGTCGCGATATTACTGAAATAATGTTGAAAGCGATGTTAAATCAGATTCAATCACTCACTCTTGTGGTTGTGACATCAGATCCGGTAGCTATCCTGATGAAATTTGGGAGACATCCATTAAAAAGCTAGGGAACTAAACAAGGAAAATTGAAAGGAGGAGAGAGAAGAAGAATGTGTATTTCACAGGGCTTTGCCAGCTACACCTGATGTAGCCCAAAAATTAGAATATTCTCGATACACAGATAAGCTTAATTGGCATAATGCAAAAGCAAAGTTACTCTGAATATTCTCAGTGAATAATTGTCCTCTTCAGGATCCTGTGGGGCTTCAAATGATAACCTGAGGTGGCGCTGTACACACAACAGGTCATGGAAAGAATTAATGGCCTCCGCTCCTCAGACAGCTTGTCGTAAGAGGGGACTAACTGGGGCACCAATGGGGTTTCCTGGTGTGAAAAAGAATAGGTGGAGACCCAGGTGTGAAAAGATTGAAACGCCGTGATATGATTGAAATATTGTTGAAAGCGACACAAAATCATACTCGCTCGTTCACTCACTGTCCTCTTCAGGAGGGTCACAAGTAAATCTAGGTCAACATATTGAGTCTTTCACCAGGTGTTTAAAGGGTTTGTTTCAAATAACTTGGCTTTTGCCAGTTCTTTTTCCTATATCAGAAAGAATTTGTTGAGAGCTGGCAAGTGGGGAAACATTTGGAGACTACTGGTATCGATAGTTTATGGAAAATATCATTTTTTCAGAAAGTATGGAAATAAAATTTTGCCAAGATGCTCTAATAACTCCCAAATTTTAGGTTGAATGGTGTTTGAGAAATTAAAGAATTTGAATCATTTGTTTGGGGCGGGGGGGTTCTGCATGTTTTTTTTTGGTGGTAAGGGGAGGGGATTCACACATATGTATATTGTATTGGTTTCCTATTGGAATTGACCTAAGGTAGGTGAAATTCTTTGATATACCGGGAATACAGTGAAATCTGTCCAAACTAACATTTGGGACCAGAATATTGTCAGTTCAAATTATTTGATTATTTGAATCAACAGAAGCTGGATTAAAGCAACTATAATATACATGGCAACAGATTTGTTAGTGGAGTAGAAACAATAGTTCATTACGGGATATCGTCCATTTTAAAGCATTTGATTAGTCGATTCAAATTTTCAAAATAAAATCCAGCCTATCAGTAGTTTGTCCTAATACTGTCATTGTTTCCCCCACGAGGGACTCTGAACTTATTCACATACCAAAAAATTTCAAAACTAGGAATAGCCCATTCACTTCTGAAACTATTGATAGCTTCTCTTTTCCCCTTCAGTGCACCATACAAAAATCAGTCCCATGACTTTGGGAAGTTGCATGAATCAGGGTGCAAATCTGCAAAGAAAATCAGATTTAGATAGATGGAAGGAAGACGGATAACACAAATCAAATGTGTGTATGGTAATTTAGTTTCACAAATGGATGGGCCTTCAATATCAGTGGAGTAGATGGTGGTTTTTATTAATAGTAAATTATATTCTGGTGAGTTACCGAGGCCACTCAGGCAAAATTTTGACTTTTATCATTGTGATGAGCTTCACTTAATTTCTTTCCATCCTTGCAGTACATAGAAATCTGTCAAAATTTATAGAAACTTAAATAAAACCTTTGAAAATGGATATGTTTTCCCATAACTGTGTGGTTCATCATTGATTTCCATCCTTTAGATTTAATGTAACAAATCAATATTTTCACCATTTTAGACAGCTATGCAGAAGAAAGGCGATATTTTCAAGAAAGTCCTCGGCCAACTCCTCCCCCACCAGCACCCGTACCGCAAGCCCCACCCCCACCTATGATAATAGAACGTGTGTATGACACACCCCCCTCCCAGCCAAGACAACAACCGCCAAGAGTCGCACCAAGTAAGTGTTTTGTATGATGCCTCTTAAAATAGTTAACCTTTAATTACCAAGCAATTCGCAGGGAAATTGTACGAGTCAAACTGGAAAGTGTTGTGGCGTTGTGATAAGAAATATTGAAATGGGGGACTAGGAGGGAAAATGACAGACTTATATCCGTGCCTGCTTCCATTTCTCATTGCCACCTCTCAAGAACAATTAGGTTCACCAAATACATATCACCCATGTGTGCAGGCAAGCTGTGGCTGGTCTTACCAAACACCATACACACACCTGTTTGTGAACTATTACCATAGCGTATTTGAAAGCAGTGACCTTGACCTATTTTCATATGGTCATTGGATCAAAGTATATCTGTCCCATTTGAAGCGTCCTTTAGTTTGGAGTTGTTCCACGATTTTCAAGTCAAGTTACAAATGGTCCGTCTATCGCATAAATATATCGCCTACAATGCATGTTGCACATCTATTTTGCCTCACAATTCCAGCATTATCAGGAGGGATCACTTAAGAGTAATCAGATTGCAACTGTCTCTGCCCCTCAGTCTGAATTTAAATACCCACAAGGCCAAGGGGTTCTCAGCACATTACATGGTTCTTCAAATTGGGGAGCATTACGGGTGTCGGAACAGTTATCGGACAGGTCAGTTATCGGACACGCATCTCGTGCGTATGTGTGGTGCTCGTGATGACAAGGCAATAATATGTCAGAACAAAGGGGAGATCATTTCCAATTGTTATGCAAAATATAGAATTGTAGGTAGCCACGAAAGTCAGAAAATTTAAATCTAACATTTTTGTTTTCATCAAAATTCGAAATTTCTCGTGTTGTGGTGGGGGTGCGAAATTCAATCTACCACCTTGTCTTTCCGATCTCGCTCTCAAGAAAATACGTATAGAAATTGAACAGTAATCCTATCATCTTAAATGGCAGAACTTCAACTAACGATTGTCATGCACAAAACTTGAAAATACATTGTACTTCAACGTCAAATTCTTGTTCACGATGGGTGTCCGATAACTGGTACTGTCCACGGCGGGAACTGAGCTGAAAAGTCGAGTTAAAAATAGCTCTCGCACATGCAGAAGGGAGTGAGGTCATCGATGGAATTCATAATAGAAGAAAGCTGACGAGCTCAGCAATCATCGTGTCAGTTTCCTTGTCATTTCGAGAAGTACTTTTTTATATATTCCAAATAAACCTTCAAAAACGCACGATAATAGATCGGACATCCGTACCTATACTAGAAATTCATATTTTTTTATCTCCCTCCCCAGTCTCCCCATTTCTTGTGTATATGGCATTTGAATGCTCCATTGGTGTATTTTAAATATCTTGTGTTCATATCTCGATACCTTCATCAAAAATGTATTAGGACTTAAATATCGCAATACTTTCATTAAGAAACAAATTAGAAGTTAAATTCTTCTTATCTTTTCAGAGAGAGACAAACAAGATGACTTACATGATGAGTTACGAGCCCGAATGAGCAATGCAGTTCTGCAGAACAGATCAAAACAATACCATCGAGACGTGAGAATTTCCCAGCATTCCACAGAAGACGAGGTTCAGGAATGGCTCATCGGCAAACAATTCAGTCCTCGGTATGTGTATTGGATGTGCATGCATTGCGCATGCAAGGGAATCCGCAACATTTCGAAACACAATGGAGGGTATGGCATTTCGGAACGTGACATTTCGACAAAAAATTTCCCGCATCTGCAGTTAGCTTAAAAAGACCTGTTATATTTGGACAAAAAAAGTATCTAAATTACTCCTTTTGTGAAACTTTAAAAAATGTACATAAATATATGGAAGAGTTTACATACACTGTGAATATGTTAGCAAATCAATCAGATAGCAGATACATGCTGAGTGATGTTAAACTTTTAGTTTATTTGTGAAATCTGAAACTAACAAATATATAATCATACTTATGTCTGTAAAACCTGTTCATTGCATAATTTTAATAGGTATCTACGATTATAAATTATATTATGTAACTTGCATATGTATTTGTTTTTTTCTGATGATTTGAATCACTTGGTCCTCAAGTCTGTCTAGATGTTAGAAAAAAAAGTGAAAATCTTTATTTTATCAAATTTTGGCATGTCAAGTAAAGTTGCTCAAATGTGATACCCACCACTATGTGCCAAAATGTTGCATGCTAAAATTAATGTCACTTACCGAAATTTATAGTTTGATATCATCAGTAAGTAAACTTCATAGCTACAGATCTATTGTAGCCTGGATTCCAGTTCTAGCCTCAAGTTTATGAATTACAAGAAATCATAATTACTTGGAGAAGCTCCTCTGAGACACTGATGAAGAGGAAATGAACGTAATTAGTGTCATAAGTGACACACATCTGCAGGTGTTCATTGTCACTCTTGGTCACTGATAAGCTGTCAATCATTCACACTTGTACATTCCTGTCATTGCCAATATAATTGTGCATGCAATGTTTTGATTGGGTGAAATGAACAAATGAATTTATCAAAGTTCATATTTCATCGAGCATCCAATCTTTTGATTGGGTGAAATGAACAAATGCATTTATCAACCTAATATTTCATTAAGCAAATCTAATTATCTGCTGATGGGGATATTAGATCATATTGATTATTAACTCATAGACATTTAATTTTCCCTATACCGAAAATTTGAATGAGGATGTTGATATGAGGTGGACGGTATTAAATGATAGTTGAAATCTTCAAATGTCATGAATTATTGTTTTCTAGCAATGTGACAATTGTCACACATCAAGAGCACAAGCCAGATGTTTGTTGTGAAATGTTCGATATAATGTATTTTCTCATGAAGACAACAGTCAATAATAATTCTAACATTTGGTCATTAAAAATTGTCAAAAGATGATTTACTTTTAAAATTTTAATACTCTTTTTCCACCCCACCTCCTTTATTCTAAGACTGTACCGCTGATTTACAATGATTATTAAAATCGATCAGTTTTGATCTGATTGACCTAAATCATATTGATATACACTGATGTTATATATATATTCCGTTACAGAACGCAGACATTGTTGCGAGAGTATACAGGTGTGCACATGTTCCGACTGAAGCGCACAGAGATGGACAGACTCTTGGGTCGTGAGGAGGGAGCACGATTAGACAGCCTCCTCACAGTACAGAAAAATATCTCAGGGGTAGGTCGACGTACAGAGTTATATTGACAATTCAAAATGTCTCCCAACTACTGTTGTGGCATCACCACCTGATATTGGACACTTTGTGAATATGCATCAATAACCATGAATCAAAGACTTTAGTACATCTTTTGTCATTAAAGTAGAATGAATAATAATAATTACAATGTTCGCCTCGGTTGGTTGTAGCAACGGAGCAGTACACAATAAACAAAGTTTGTTCATTATTGTTTTCATGCTTTTTCTCCAATAACATGCTTTTCAAGTTTAGAAAAAAAAATTATTAACTCTGATTCAAATTATTTGTCCACATTGTTAAAGTGATCATAAACCCTCAAGTAAAGTTTCCATCAAATGAAAGATCATTGCAAACAGTGTACGAAAATATTTATTGTAATTTTTTACGATTTTATTGCACAGAATAAACTGCAAGTAAAGCATGGTATTCTATGATCGTCTGTTGCATTCATATTTAGGCCCAGTGACGTCACACTGCCTAATAATACATATATTTCAAAATGTGTTGCACTTTCCAATGCTTGATTCAAGCTTAAGGTGTGTATATTTTGAGTTTCAACACAGACTCACTGTTCCAATGTGCATGTTTCACCAAAATCTGGGAGATGGTAACTCATAAGTGTCCAGTCAATTTGAATCTTTTAATTTCCCAGATTTTGGCGAAACATGCACATTGGAACAGTGAGTCTGTGTTGAAACTCAAAATATACACACCTTAAGCTTGAATCAAGCATTAGAAAGTGAATACAAAGTTTGAAATATATGTATTAAGGCAGTGTGACATCACTGGACCTAAATATGATTGCAACAGACCACTATAGAATACCATGCTTTATTTGCGGTTTACTCTGTGTAATAAAACCGTAAAAAATTACAATAAATATTTTCCCACACAGTTTGCAATGGTCTTTCATTTGATGGAAACTTTACTTGAGGGTTTACGATCACTTTAAATAATAATAATAATAAGTAGATCATTCACCAAAGTAGTCTACACATGCTAGTTATGATTTCTGGCATGAGTATGGAAGTTTCAACCCGCCACAACAAAGTATTGCTATATTTGGGAGCCTTCACTATTCTTCTGTGATCAATCTGTCCCATGTGACATAGTTGTCACATTTTTAAGACTGCTGCGTAGCGTCGCAGTCTTATTGAATCAGCTTGGTCTCATGGGGGCCAAAATCGCTTTGTCCGCAAGATTGCGAAAAAACAAAGCAGAGTTGAGACTTACCGTCACAGTGCCAAATGTGGAGAAGATATTGAACTAGAAATTCGTACCAATTTGGGCTCTCTCAGATAAACGGAAGTCTGTTTTTCAGGCCCAAATTGTTTGTGTAAAATTCTAAACCGGAAGCCCAAAATCTAAAATCCCCCTGAAAAAACTATGCGGAAATGCCTTTGCGCATACTGTGAAATGTACTGTAGACTGTAGACTTTTACGACAGCTTCGTGGGATTGATCTCCCTTTATGTAATTAATCTTCTCGCTGAGGGCGCTGTGGTTAGCGAAGCTTGAAAGGCAAAACTAATGGATAAATAAAAAGAACTGCACTAGATTGATGGCACGATCTGGCCTGTATTTCTATCAAGTGTTCATGCCTGGCAACAGCAATTCGATAACCAGAACGAGCAGAGTGATCGTTTTATTGCGGAGAATAAAAGATGAATTAAACTTTGTCACTGAGTATTTTAATCGGAAGAAAATCGTGCGGCAGCTAACATGAACGTTGCGTTGCCCGTGCCGATTTTGACTTACTCCAGACACGCTAACGTAGCACTCGCGAGTTGATCTAGTGAAGGCAACAACAACAACAATTATTTTGCTTGATTATTTGTCACAACATTTTCATTTGGGAACTCGACTTATCTCTTAAAGAATTCAATATTTATCCACTATAACACTTTTTTTTTTATGCGCGTGTTTTCGCGCGCATTTTCCCGTCGATAAAAAACAATTGTTTGGGGCAAAACTCAATTTCAAAATTTCTCAAAAATTCAATTCTTCAAATTCAAGTTTTTATTCTGGGTTTAATACTAACATAGATGAAAAAGTGGCTAACCCCCCCCCTGCTGTTATGATATTTAAGAAAATATCGTTCCAACAAATTTAATCTCATAATTGAACCTTTTGTTGACATGTTTCACTGAACTCCCTAATAGTGGAACAGTCTGGTGAGAGAAATGAGCCCACAGAGTCAACATCCATCTTTAGCATGCTGAGGGGATTTCACGTTTCGCTTAAGAATGTCCTTAGCTCAACGCTATGATTCGGCATGTATTCCACATGATGCCACCTCACGGCTGCAAAGGATATATTTCTGGAGGGACATAATCCTGTTCGAAAGTTGTTCCTGAAGCATCAAGTCACATGCCCGCCGCATTTAAACGAGCCAATGAAATTATCTGTATTTAAATATTTTGATTCTCGGATTCTATCCGAGACAAAAACGAAGTTGTGCGAATCAGCTACTTTAGTTCTCACTCTAATGGAGCATGCTTATTTGTTTTTCTTAAGAAAAATCATATTACAAATGACCTTACCTATTTCAAAAAAATAAAATCAGCGACAGTTCACAGGAAAATGATATGCTTTTTATTTGGTGATAGGGGCATTTCGAGGCCCACCAAGAGATCATTTCAGTCGATGGCTTCTGGAGGTGTGTCTTCGTTTTATGAATGTGATTGCGCCGTTGTCGGATCTCACGGGACCAATCAGATGTGACCAATTGGGAAATGCCCTAATATACTCGGATATCACCCATTACTGCATGGCTATGAGCAGAAGTTTCTACGTTTGATCGTGCCATGCGTTAGGATGATGATCAACATCATGAAGTGAGGACATTGATCTTGGCAATGCAGAGCTGGAGGAAGGAGATAAATCTGTCAGTGTCGTGTCTCCCGATCGAGGGAAGAAAAACGTGTGTTCAAATTCTACAATGCATGAAAAAAAATGGAGAAACTAGTTGGAATACATGACAGTATGGTGATAAAAAAAAATTTCAGAAGGGGTGACAAGCTGAAGTACCAGGAAGACAAGTAAAAAAATAGTTACTTCTGGACGGTAACTTTCAAAAACCTGAATGGATTCTTTGCAGATTTGGTATGTGGATAACGAGGATATCACTCGAGATTGCTTTCCATGCTGGGTACTGACTGTTAAGGTTCCAAGCCAAATCAGTAGTTTCAGACGCTCTGATTTTCATTAAAATTTTCTTAAGCATCAAATTAATTTATGGGATAAATTATCAAATTATTGTGCTTCGTACCTTTCATCCTGTTATGACTGTCAAAGGTAACTAAAGCATTACACATAACACAACCTATACACATGATCAAATTTTGGGAAATAGGGAAAACTATGTATTTCTAAAGATCACAGTCAAACATCAAAACCATAAAATCACACAGATAACGGCAGTCTTTCGAAGTCCACGAGTTCTAGTTGAAATTTGCATTTCTGTCGACCAACCCATCCAAAAATTGTATGATAAATGTCCTAATAAAAGCAATCAACCTTCCATTCTAATGAATTTGATCAAGTAAATCCATACCCCATCTGTTAGTCCAAGAAGCATGTTATTTTCCTTTCACAGTATGGCACGAAAGGAGCATCCGAGCTGCAGGCCATATTACAACGTCGACGAGACCGTGCTGATTCTGGGAGCACAGAGGATGACACACAGGAACGTCTGGGTAAACCTCCCACATTCTCCCCAGCCTTGCCACCAGATTTCTCCAGTAACAACTCGGAAGGTAGGCTAGTGAACATCTACATGCACCCCTCCTCCATCTCTCGTCCGCAAACCATTCTCCCATTATCAGAGATGCCATCTCATACTGATTAATTTCCTCAGAAATGTCCTGTGATGTCCTGTTTAGCAGTGATTATCCCAGGCATACTCTGGTCTGTTTGGTAACAGGCAGTGGATTGGTCAAGAGCCATGCATGCAGAAGCTGTGTGCCACGACTTACAATCTGAATCAATCAGAGGGTGTATTTGTCAGTAGGCGATAAACAATCTGATGTAAGGAGAATGCTGCAAAGTTCCTTTGAAGTCTTTGATCTTCTTAACTTTCATGTGCATACCATTATAGAATTGGCATCATCCATGGAGGCAACGGTGGTGAACCAAAGTCTGTTCTACAAGATTTAGTGCTGGAATCCTTGATAATCAGAGACCCACTCTACAGAATTATCAACTGTTTGATCGAGTTGATCATTTTCTACTGGTATATAACGAACTCTTCTACAAGGGACTGGGGGAAAAGCATGTTGCGACTGTCTGATTCCACATTAAAGTATTGGCAGCTGATCTTATTAATTGTAGCTATAATTGGGCCTAGACCAAATATACGAGATGGTAAGCATCAATCCTTATTCAATTGTACATTTAGTGTTGATTTGGATATATTCTGGAGGTAAAAATGTAAGAAAATGTCAGATTCTTAGAGTGGCTAATCTAGATTCGGAGTCAAGGGCAGCCTCACTTGTGCATGCACATCAGTCTGCCCGTCTTTACAGGCAGGAACAAATTTACTTCAGACAAAATAGCAAATGCTTTTCTTGATTCCCTGACAGAAGAGTTTTGCAAACAAAAAGGGGGGGGGGGGGGGAAATCTTGAATTATGAGCTCCGCCAAGCAGTTATTCATCCTGTAGAGCGAGTCCTGATCATAGACTTCCCACCATGAGAATTTTGTGTATTTATGATCCTGCGGAAAACGATTGCATTGTTGTAAGCCAGGCTCACACGTGTATTTCTGCTTCTCGTCTTTGCTCTGCCAAATGTGAACTGTCATTGAACTGGCTTTCTGCATTTTCATTCAGCTTCCACAAAAGGACAGTAAGTTGTGACATGTAATCTTGTTACTGACTGATGGTAAAGGACAAGTAACATGGCTAATTTACCTTAAACACGGTCCCACAAATTCCCACACACCGTCAACAAGCAATTGACTTGTTGGTAAATATAGCCAACAGCTTTAATGAGCACAAATGATTACGTTTCTGCTTAGCTTTTCACATGCTTCCTGGTTTTGTAAGAGAACCCATTTCCATAATCGTATTTGTATATATATTTATGTTCACATCAAACTGCATGTCTGATTTGTTTTTTAAATTCCTGCATGCAAACTGGCACTCACTTGATTCTCCGAAATCCCATTATTACTGTATCTCAATGGAGAGCAGAAGTCCAAGTCTTGGTACGTTGCGTTGTAAAGGAGTACTTAAAATGTATTCAGCATGATAGACCCATCTTCAATACACAAGCCGATTAATCCAATCACACTTCGAATTAGCTTTGATAGATCAAACCACAGAAAGCATTCAAAACCCAGGTGTAAATTCCATCTACAAACCAGAGAGGAGCCAATCAGAACCTACTCAATGACTGTGTGTAGGGAGATGTATTTCTCAGTAGTTAAATCATTCCTCCTAATTTGATTAAGTAGGGTTGCCCAGATACATATGGCAGCCAACCCACTCATAAAACATATTTCAAAATTCGAATGGATTTGAGGTCAGTGACATTTCGTGTCTAATCAACGCTAATTTGAAGTATGCACTGAGAAGTCGACTTGTGTGTGAAGATTGATGGTCCGAGATAGTTGAATTTATTGGTCCATGGTTGTCCTTTATCCACCCTTCATTCCATTATCCAATATATAGATATATCACCTGAGTTGTCTATTTCTTTCTGCTTTTAAGTCTGAAAGGAAATATATGGAAACACTAAAAATGCATCAATTAACATCCTTAATTAATTAAAAAAATAGTGGTGGCCATTAATCTCCATACATGCTAGGAAAGGGTGATACAAAATAACTGCTTGATCGACTCTGGCTGTGCCTGGAAAATAACCAATGGCAGCATTTAAGTTATACATATGCATACATTGGTATTAAAGGAGTACTTAACTTATTTTATATAGGTTCCTATAACAAAGGTTAGACTCTTACAGAAATATAACCAACTATTTTACTTTCGTTAAGGGCGATAACCTATTATTTTAATTACAATTTGTGAAGCCATGTTTCCTCTTTGAGATCGACGTGGGCGCCGCCATATTGCCTGTGGGATGACGTGACTGATGACGTCAGCATTCAGGACAACGTCACGGCTAACGCTTGACCCATGGACGTTCCAACTACGGCATTTCAATTACTCTGGGTTCGAGTTTTAATTCGAGGAATAAACTGGCGCGGCAAATCCCACGGGGGGAAATCCTAAAATGAAATTGGTTCAGGTTATCTTTGCCAACTGAAAAATTTATTCCCCAAGTTTTTCAACTGAGACTTGCCCGATTCAATTCGGACAAAATTTGAAATTGAGCGGTAAACTTAAAGAGTGTCCTCTGCAATTGCCAACTGATTTCAGTTGAACGACGATGCTTCTAAGTTGATAAACATTTTCATGGTTACACTTGAACTACTAAAATCAACTAAAACGTCGTTGAATTTACTGGGTTCCTTCTCCTTCGAATTATCGGCATGACCAGCACGATCAACCTTAAATCTCCATGACGTTGTGACGTTTTTAGATGAGTATAAACTCACTTCCGCTCATCTAAAAACGTCATGCAGTGGTGCAATGGCGGCGCCCAGTGCACGCCGTTGCGAGCAACAAATAATCAATATTTCATTTATTTCGCATTCTATCAACATGAGTTTTATACCATAAGGTTTGGAATACGAATGCTGATAAATATAGTCACACTCAAAAATAAGGTAAGTACTCCTTTAAGTTCATTTCTAGAAGAAATATGAATATATCAGTTGTCCATAGTCTTATAGGTTATAGAAAGTGTAGCCATAAAATACATGAAAACCTCTTTCATACATAACACTGATGTTGAGGTGGATCATGTCTAAATCCATCATTCATTAAAGGTGAAATGCAGAGGTTTTCATATTTTCATCTTATATTCTGCATGGGCTAATATTGATGGAAATATCTGCCCACATGTATCTACTTCGTTTGGTTTTATTTTAAGTATTTTATTTTCTAGTTACATGTAGCTTTGGATAAGTGCTCCAAAGTTGGTATCTCAAGCCCGACCGAAATGTAATCCACATCTCTTTATCTGCCCTTGTTTGACGTTAGTTTAAATTATAACATTAGTCTTCGGGTGGCTGGTCTGATGTGATGTCACAACCAAGAAAATACAAGGAATCACACATTGCAAATCCTATTTCAGCTGGGCTTGGGGTACCAAATTTCTATCATTATTCAACCTGAACAGAATATGAAAAGGAGAGTCTAAAAAAACTTTGCATTTCACCTTCAGTATATGCCTCTTCAGATGTCCATTCTATACCTCACTCCATACTTTTTCATTTCATATTTGTCCTGTTGTTCCATATGGTGTTGTGTTCCATATGGTGTTCAACTGATTTGTAATATTTGGATTTAACTGATAATTATGCCTTTATTCTATTTTTTACCAACTTACATATTGTACATGTATTTACTTTCAGCTGACTCAGAGGAATTTTCGGGATCCACCCAGGCGAACACTTTACGAGACCTGCTGCGAAGACAGAGACAAAAAATCCTGACTCGGCAATTTGAGGAACCGGTTTTCAGATTCTGAACAGTTATTTATTCTCAGTAAAACTTTGAATTGACTAATTAATCTCCGGTGTATTGTTTCTATAGTATTTTGTGGCATGTTTTATACAGAAATTGGTGAATGGATATTAAAGAACAGAAAAAATACTACATGCAATTTACTTCATACGTGCAGTTGTAACAGAATTCAGAAATACACAAATTGTATGTATACAGGTGATGTTTTCCGAAACTATTATTCCATGATGGATTTCCCTTGTACATACTATTCTGTATTCCGTCATGCAGTGACATTGATGAACAAACTTTGATCGTATAATGTTACAGAAATTAGGACGCCATTGTTTTATTTAGAACTCGATTCATTTTCGGGTCCATGTCATCTATCTGGAGAAATATGTAAACTCCAGAAAAAAGTAGTAGGAACTCAGGGCTTGTGGCTGAATATTAGGTGTACAAAATGCCTCTCGAAATAGTTCACTTTTATTCGATTTAGAGAGGATTAGTCTCAGATATAATTACAGATCCTATATCTTTATACACAAGTCAGTTTCTCTGTTCACACTTCGAATCCGCCTTGATAGATCAGACCATTGAAAGCATTCAAATCTGAGGTGTAAATTTCATCTACAAACCAGAGATGAGCCAATCAGAACATACCCAGCGACTGTGTGTTGGGTGATGTATTCTCTAAGTAGTTACATAATTCATCATGATAGGGCAGTAAGGATGGCCAGATATGAAGGGCAACCAATCAAAAACCCACTCAATATGGCTCATTTCGAAATCAATTGGATTCAAGATCAGTGACATTTCATGTCTATTTATAAATTCTTTTGAACAGAGCCAGTGGGCTGACATATCAAAGCTAATTCGAAGTGTGAACAGAGAAGTTCACTTGTGTATAAAGATGAGATCCCATAGATGAGCTTCACTTTTCACTGAGATTGTGCAAATCCTGATTAATATGCATAATATTATTATTATTATCAGTTGTGTTGCGAATTTACTGCTTTATGGTCTCTCGGAATGCTTAGTCTTGTCAAATCTCATGATATTATTAAATTAAAGAAATTTTAGCTCACATGTGAATTGTCTGGTAAATATAGAAATTGCGGGAGTTTGTTTGCCGAGAGAAATGTAAATTAAAAATGTGATTGATAAGTCATTATTTAGATATTTTGATACATTAGATGGTATATTGTATACAAATTCTGGTTAAGAAATATGACAAATGCAGTACAGACAATTTGAATAATGTTATCCCAGGGTAGATAATCCATGTGTGCGTTGTCACAAGAGGGGAGATTACTGTGTAAATACTCATTATCTCCCCTGATGTTCTCAACTTTGTTCACTGCTGAAGATGCTATAACTAATAGCGAAATATACAGAATGAAATTGTCATCCCTACTCGGAGTTGCTTTTCTTCTCTCCCCTGATGTGACCACACAGAAATGGGTTAAATGTGATTATGTGCTTAAAAACGAAAATCAAAAGTTTGATATTGAACTATAACAAAGGTGCTATATAATAAATTTACATATAAATTTGTATTGTAGAATGGAATAATATTCAAGGTTCAATACCTTTGTTAATACATACTTGTAAAAATGTTCAAATCATTATCGTTTTACACAATAAATTAGTGAGAATTTCTAGCAATTTGGTGAATAAAATGTACATATTTCAAATTCACATTCTGAAGTGAAAATAAAATTCAAGGTTCAGTACCTTCTTTATTGTTTTTAGTGCATACTGGTAGAGCAAAAGAGGGGTTTTTTTTGGTTTTTATGCAGTGGAGTTTGATGACTTGTTAGCATTTTGGTGAATAAATTATTTGTAATAGGCAATGTAACATACAGGCATCGGTCAGGTAGCATATGTCAATACTGATATTAAATGAAAGGAAGTCGAAGCTTTTTCTCACAGCATAGATACCTGCAAATTGCTGGATTTGCTCCTAGTGAATTTATTTATATGGTATAGGGTAGCATTTCGGTAAAGAAATACCAGTAGATAAATGTCAACAAAAGCTTATTCATGCAGGAAACTTATTTATATGTGTTTTTTATTGACCACCAACATGGTCAAGTTGTTACTAGCAAATTATACGGGACGCAATATTTGGAGACTTAATCAGAAAGTTTTGTCACCAATGTATTTACATGTTGTTTGAAATATTTTAAATTTAAACTTCACATGTTCATGTGTATATCTTGTTCCACCCTGTATTGTACAGATAGCAAAGGGAAACAATCATACATATGAACACATATAATAACAGCCTATCAAATATTTATATATATATATCTCTCAATTTTCATAGATTTGACAGGTCCGTGAATATTTTTAGTTCACAAAATCGCATAATTTTGCAATGTAAATTTGTATATTCTTGCATAATTAGCATACACTTCAAAAAGTTCTAAACAAGAGTTGTATAGTTGTTCACCTGGTGAAAGGAAATTCTATAATTTCACTTGCATGAAGCGAAAAAAAATTAATTACAATTTATCGAAATGGTGTGTAACTTAGGATATAATCAAGTACTGTTATTGGAACAAATATTTGCATATTACATATCAATTGGCACTGTTTTGCAACAGATTATATCTAACTTTTTTAAGTTGTCATATATCCAGTTGTGAATTTGGATTTAATTAAAATTTATCAAAATGGTGTGTAATGTAGGACATAATCAAGTACTGTTATTGGAACAAATATTTGCATATTACATATCAATTGGCACTGTTTTACTACAGATTATATCTAACTTTTCTAAGTCGTGATATATACAGTTGTGAATTTGAAATTTCAAGAAAATCAAAAGAATTGAAAAATTATGCATGTTCAATTGCTTGTCTCCAGAACTATAGCCCCGATATATATATATATATCTCCCCAAGTCAATTATCTTTATTCAGATCATACCTTTATTGGAAAAAAAAGCTCCTGTTCTGCAATAATAATTCAACATATCTGCTCTAATATGTAGATGTGATAATTGATTGATGACTAATTTGAAAAGATCCATGTTGAATTAATTCGCATGTACTCTGATCTGATCAGGTATGATAACTGCCCATATACGACTGATACGCCAGTCGGTATATGGAATAGATATTATTTTGGAGATTGCAAGTTACATGGTATAAGAGTGATTGGGTGTTACCAGGATGAGTAATTGTTAACAGTAATAGATATTAGAATAGAGCCTGGTTCTAGTGATAAAATGATGTTATAGAGGGCGTTCAAAATGACTGAGTGTTGAAGTAATTACATGTTATTTGGCCAATTGGATTAAAAGATTGTTGAATGATTTTGGGGTGACTTAGCAGTTATTAGAATGGTAATTCTTATGATCAACTACTCTTCGTGATGAGGGTGATAGGATGTTATGATTACAGCACCTCTTTTTATTAGATTTCCCCTTCACATACCACTTAGTATTAAGTATCACAAAATTCCAAATACGTATGTTGCATATATATGCAAT
The DNA here is from genome assembly GCA_036873755.1 of Hanleya hanleyi. Taxonomy (NCBI): domain Eukaryota; kingdom Metazoa; phylum Mollusca; class Polyplacophora; order Lepidopleurida; family Hanleyidae; genus Hanleya; species Hanleya hanleyi. The sequence goes on along the minus strand of JAVTVY010003175.1, from coordinate 10,868 downwards.
TATACTACAACACTGTCTGCTCTCATTAACCTTTCTACATAATAGTTAAAGGAATGTTGTCATGGATATTGGAGTAGGAGCATTAGCTGTTAGACCAACACAATTGAACTGGTTTAGCAATATATATACCATACAGGTTCTACCAAATGATCCCCACATCCCATTCCATGTTAAATTATTGTGCATGTAAGAGGTTATATTGACAGTTAAACACGATTTACAGGTTTTGGGAATGGTCAAAATTAAAACAAGAGCCCAAGGGGCTTCAATATACGCCCGTATATTTGGAATTACATTGGTCCAAATTTCAAGGTTGTTTAATAGCCTTCATTCCAATTGGTAGCTAGCAATCCAGAGAAAGGTGTACAACTTTGTGCTTCTGAGAATGTAACATTATCATATCTTACACTGAATGATAAACTAAAATGAGCTTAACTCTTGGTAACTAGTTGACCTTGAAGCAAGAGCCGAGAGCTCACATATCCCACACTGAAATCGACAATAGTCAAACACAAGAAAATAGTAGTTTTCCTGCAAATGGATTCCTTTCAGACAAGAGAATTTTTTATGAAGGAAGAAGAAAGTGATGAAGTAAACCTTTGTTCTTGAGCTGATAAACAGGTATGAAGTTCATAAAGGACCCCTCTCCCGGTTAAATTAGTAAATGTATGGTTTTTATTTCACAAAAGTTTAACAAAATGTAGCTGTTTCAAACATGGGAGACAACTCCATAGGACAAATGCCATATACATGTAGGGGAGAGAACTTTGAATATTCCAACCTAACATACAGTCAGCTGAACTTGATCCAGTTTTGGGGGACTGTGATCTTGACCTTGGACAATTGATCTCGAAATGTATGGCTCCTCTTTGCCATGTGAGTAAGGTATACTCAAAAGTTTGGTACCAATGATCCATACCTTGAAACTAGAGATATCGCATGGACAACAAATGGATAAATGGACAGAATGCACCATCGCATTACTCGACCTCATCTTCTACAGTCATATGAAAATGTGACTTAATGATTTCTTGATTTTGGGGTCACAGTGACCTTGACCTTCGACCCACATTTTGGTATGTATAACACATGTTCCTCTAATGTATCTACTGGCAGAAAGAAAGTTATTTTTAATGATTTCCTGATTTTGGGGTCACAGTGACCTTGACCTTTGAACTTAAACTAAATTCTGGTACCTTGACGTTCAGCCTTGACCTACATTTTGGGGTCACAGTGACCTTTGATCTTTGACCTAATTTTTAGTATGCGACACTTCACTTCCCTCTATTGAATTCACTTACAAAAAATTGGTAATTTTCAATTATTTCCTAATTTTTAGGTCACACTGACCTTTGACCTTGATTCTCGGGTCACCGTGACTATTGACTTGGATCTAAATTTTGGTACATGACAAACGGCTCCCCATAATTTCTCAACTCAAAAAATCATGATTTTTAACAATTTCATCATTTTGGGGTGACAGTGACCTTGACATTTGACTTTGACCTACATTTTAGTAGGTGACATCATGTTCCCCTAATGTATCTACTGACACAAAAAAATGTTATTTTTAATAATTTCCTGATTTTTCGATCACGCTGACCTTTGACCTTGACCTAATTTTTGGTATGCAATACATCGTTTCCCCCTAGGGCATCCACTCACCACAAATTAGAACTGTAGATAGAAAACTGTACTGATCAATGATTTCCTGATTTAGGCAACAGTAACCTTTGACCTCTGACTTCGACCTCAATTTTGGTACGCGACACATCGTCTCCACCTAGCGTATCCACTCACAAAAAAATGCAACTGTGGATAGAAAACGTTCACAGATATAGACCGGACACGAACACTTCAGTGATTTCCTGTTTTGTAGGCCAGTGACCTTTGACCTCCGACCTCGACCTTCATTTTGGTACGCGACACATCGTCTCCGCGTAAGGGATCCACTCAACAACAAGAGCCCAAGGGGCTTCAATATACGCCCGTATATGTGGAATCACATTGGTCCAAATTTCAAGGTTGTTTAATAGCCTTGATTCCAATTGGTAGCGAACAATCCAGAGAAAGGTCTACAATTTCGTGCTTCTGAGAATGTAACATATATCACATCTTATATTGAATGATAACCTAAAATGAGCTTAACTCTTGGCAACTAGTTGACCTTGGAGCAAGAGCCGAGAGCTCACATATCCCACACTGAAATCGACAAATAGTCAAACACAAGAAAATAGTAGTTTTTCTGCAAATGGATTTCTCTCAGACGAGAAAATTTTTCATGAAGGAAGAAGAAAGTGATGAAGTAAACCTTTGTTCTTGAGTTAATATTAAAACAGGTATGAAGGTCATAAAGGACCCATCTCTCTGTTAAATTAGTAACTGTATGGTTTTTATTTCACAACAGTTTAACTAAATGTAGCTGTTTCAAACATGGCAGGCAACTCCACAGGACAAATGCTATATACATGTAGGGGAGAGAACTCTGAATATTCCAACCTAACACATATAGTCAGCTAAACTTGATTCAGGTTTGGAGGACTGTGACCTTGACCTTTGACAAATTGATGTATGGCTCCTCTTTGCCATGCGAGTAAGGTATACTCAAAATTTGGTACCAATCCATACCTTGAAACTAGAGATATCGCATGGACAACAAATGTTAACGGATAATGGACAGAACCCAACATCGCATTACATGACCTCGTCTTCGACAGGCATATGAAAATGTGACTTGTAATGATTTCCTGATTTTGGGGTCACAGTGACCTTGACATTTGACCTAAATTTTGGTACAAGACACATCGTCTTCCCTCAATGTATCAATGGACACAAAAAAATCTTGATTTTTATGAATTTCATGCTTTTGGGGGTCACAGTGACCTTGACGTTCGGCCTTGACCTACATTTTTGTACGTGACACATGTCCCCCTAATGTATCTGCTGGCACAAAAAAAAGTAATTTTCAAAGATTTCTGGATTCCGGAGTCACAGTGACCTTGACTATTGACCTTGACCTAAATTTTGGTACATGACAAACGTCTCCCCATAATTTCTCAAGGGACACAAAAAATCATGATTTTTAACAATTCCACGATTTTGGGGTCACTGTGACCTTGACCTTTGACCTTGACCTACATTTTGGTATGTGACACATCGTGTCCCCCTAATGTATCTACTGACACAAAAAAAAAGTTATTTTTAATAATTCCTGATTTTGGGGTCACAGTGACCTAAGTTGACCTTGACCTAATTTTTGGTGTGCGACACTTCATTTCCCCCTATTGAATCCACTTACAAAAAATTAGTAATTTTAATTATTTCTTAATTTTTAGGTCACACTGACCTTTGACCTTGATTCTGGGGTCACAGTGATCTTGACTATTGGCCTGGATCTAACTTTTGGTACATAACAAAACAACTACCCGTAATTTCTCAATGGACTCAAAAAATCATGATTTTTAACAATTTCATTTTGGGGTCACAGTGACCTTGGCCTCTGACCTTGACCTACATTTTGATATGTGACACATCGTGTCCCCCTAATGTATCTACTGACACAAAGAAATGTTATTTTTTAATAATTTCCTGATTTTGGGGGCACAGTGACCTTTGACCTTCGACCTTGACCTACATTTTGGTATGCGACACATCATTTCCCCTATTTGAATCCACTCACAAAATTAGAAATTAGAAATTTTTAATGATTTCCTGATTTTTCAGTCACTTTGACCTCTGACCTTGACCTACATTTAGTATGCAACACATCGTTCTCCCCTAGGGCATCCACTCACCAAAAATTAGAACTGTAGTAGAAAACTGTCCATGATCAATGATTTCCTGATTTTAGGCAACAGTGACCTTTGACCTCTGACCTCGACCTCAATTTTGGTACGCGACACATCGTCTCCACCTAGCATATCCACTCACAAAAAAATTGCAACTGTGAATAGAAAAAGTAAACAGATATAGACCGGACACGAACACTTCAGTAATTTCCTGTTTTTTAGGCCTGTGACCTTTGACCTTTGACCTTCATTTTGGTACGCGACACATCGTCTCCCCGTAGGGTATCCACTCACCAAAAATTGAAACTGTAGATAGGAAACTGTCCCAGATATAGACCGGACACGAGAACCGGACAGACGGACAGAAACTGCCATCACATAATACGTCCGCTTTTGGCGGGCGTATAAAAATTGGAACTGTAGATAGAAAACTGTTCCAGATATAGACCGGACACGGGGGACGGACAGACAGACAGACAGACAGATGGACGGACAGACAGACAGACGGACGGAAACCGCCATCATATAATACGTCCGCCTTTTGGCGGGCGTATAAAAAAAATCGCAGTAGGACGTCCGACAAAACTGACTAGTCGATAGTATATCACCTGATCGTAATCAGACTATGACATCACAGGTACGTTTTTCAACCCTCTGTTTTATTGTCATAGAAAATCTAACTTTTTATCACAGCTTCTCTGTATGTGTCCAGGCAAAGTGTGGAGAGGGTATTTGGTAGAACCTTTGATATAGTTCTATAGAAACTCCAAAATATGTTTGGGCTTCTTTCAGCTCACTTGACCTCATTCCTCCCATCATGTGTATATGGGTAAACCAATCAAAATGTTAGATTAAGTTCTATGATGCTATGGACTTAATACATAATTAATTTTCAGATTCAGCTCTCATCTCTTACTTGATTAGCTGTGCACCAAGTCACATGCATATATATTGAGATGAAATTGATTGAAAGTTTATCCTACATACCAATTAAAGATGTGCATGCTTCATGTAAAGATATCTATATTTCATTTGCATCATAATAGATTTATATCAAAGTATACATATATATATATATATATTTTGAAATGCTTACTGAAGCCTCTCATTTAATGTTTCTAAGTCTGTCATTTGCTCAAAAATATTTGCAATATGCCCAGTGTAGGAAAACTACAGTAATGCACAGCTGGTGTTATGTATGGAATCCTGATCACCTTACATAACTCGTACATCCCTCATTACGCTACGGTAATCCTTCTAATAATTCAATCACAGGAAGTGAAACTCCCCACCATTTCCCCACTATGTTTGTGCATTGTATAACTATATTAACCTGTGCTCGGTTAAATATATTGAATCTGTCGTAAGGAATATCTTGAATACTGACTACTGGCGTACATTATATACATGTTGATTATCACTTTTCCTCTTTGATTGTACACATATACAGTATTATAGCCAAACCCGATATTCAGCAGAATTTTAACCTCACCTATGTATATGTTATGGTGTAGCGTGGTGTCTCTAGCAGAGGTAAAATGAAGGCTGTGAGATGTTATATGATGTATGCATATTTTATTTTTTACTAATTTGTAAAATAATGTACAAAAATGATGAATGGTTTCATTTGTTAAAAAAGTAATAAAACATAAATTAAATATGATATTCTTTGTTTTTCGAAGTTGTCTTTCTTCATACTAAACCACAAATATTCTCTGTGCAATGAATGCCCCACTATGTTGGATATTTCAACTTTCTGTGCTCAGTGCTCCACTATGTCAGATGTTCCACTTTTCTGTGACTGTCTTCAGTGCTCCACTATGTCAGATGTTCCACCTTTCTATGCTCAGTGCCCCACTATGTCAGATGCTCCACCTTTCTGTGCTCAGTGCCCCACTATGTCAGATGCTCCACTTTTCTGTGACTCTTCAGTGCTCCACTATGTCAGATGTTCCACCTTTCTGTGCTCCACTATGTCAGATGTTCCACCTTTCTGTGCTCAGGCCCCACTATGTCAGATGCTCCACCTTTCTGTGCTCCGTGCCCCACTATGTCAGATGCTCCACCTTTCTGTGCTCAGTGCCCCACTATGTCAGATGTTCCACTTTTCTGTGACTGTCTTCAGTGCTCCACTATGTCAGATGTTCCACCTCTCTATGCCCCACTATGTCAGATGCTCCACCTTTCTGTGCTCTGTGCCCCACTATGTCCGATGTTCCACTTTTCTGTGGCTGTCTTCAGTGCTCCACTATGTCAGATGTCCCACCTATCTGTGCCCCACTGTCCGATGCTCCACCATTCTGTGCTCAAGAGCCCCACAATGTCAGATGCTCCACCACTCTGTGCTCAGCCCCACTATGTCAGATGTTCCACCATTCTGTGCCCCACTATGTCCGATGCTCCACCATTCTGTGCTCCGTCCCCACTATGTCAGATGTTAAACCAAGCTTTGCTCAATACCCCACTATCAGATGTCCCACCTACCTGTGCTCAGTGCCCCACTATGTCAGATGCTCCTCCTTTCTGTGCCCCACTATGTCAGATGCTCCACCATTCTGTGCCCCACTATGTCAGATGCTCCACCATTCTGTGCTCAGGCCCCACTATGTCAGATGCTCCACCTTTCTGTGCTCAGTGCCCCAGTATGTCAGGTGCTCCACTTTCCTGTGCTCAGTGCTCCACTATGTCAGATGCCCCACCTATCTGTGCTCTACTATGTCGGATGTTTCACCTATCTGTGCTTGATGCCCTACTATGTCAGATGTTCCACCCATCTGTACTCAATGCCCCACTACGTCGGACGATCCACCTATCTGTACTCGATGCCCCACTATGTCAACTGTTTCACCTATCTGTGTTTGATGCCCTACTATGTCAAAGGCTTCACCATCTGTGATCGATGCCCCACTATGTCCCACCTTCTGTGAATGATGCCCCACTATTACAAATGTTCACCTTTCTCTCACACCCCATCAGATGCTCCACCCATGTTATTAATGACACGCACTATATCAATTATCCAGTCTTCATGTTCTCCCATGCCAGATGTCCCATCTATGTGTTCTTAACACTCCACTCTGTCAGATGTCCCACTTCCATGTTCTCGACTCCCTTGTCCCACCTATGTTTGCTCAGATGTCAGATGTCCCACCTATTTGTTCTTATACCACACTAGGTCAAATGTTCACCTTTGTGTTATCGATGCCCCGTCAAATGTCCCACCATAATGTTTTCAACTCCCACACTTTGCCAGATATCCTGCAACATTCGTATTCTCAAAGCCACCATCAGATGTTCCGCCTTTGTGTTATCACCACCCCCAATATGTCAGAGGTTCGACCCTAGTGATCTTACTGTCCCAATGTACTCTGTGAGATTATCAACCCTGCAGTAACAACGTGGTTACCGATCAGATATCCCATCATTATGGGAGTAAGTGAATAGGATTTGTGTGCCTACATGTAACAGAACCGTCCCAATGATGTCTATATTTTGTGCTGCCTATCCAAAGCTACCCGATAATTCACTTTTGTCACGTCATCTGAAGACCGGGCCAACTAATTCTTGATCTGCCATTTTAATGCAGAGCAACAAGCGAGGAAGCAGCAAGTTTCATTTTCAACCCGGGATCAATTCTCGGACCTCCAACTTGGAAGGCGGACACTCGAACCACTCTCATTACCAGTTCTCCAACACAGGAGATTATGGGATCAGTTTCATCCAACTTGCAACTTAAGACAAGCAACATTTACCCGAGAAAACTTCTCTAGCTGTGATGTTTGCGGAACGAAATTTTTGTACATCCTGCCAAGGTACCGAAGTTTATAGAGTAAAAATGTTGTGAAATTGGGGTTTTTTGGGGGGGGGGGGAGCTTGTTCACAAACAATTTAGCAGGGAGTTTTTAATATATCTATAATATGATACCTTGAACCCGAATAACATTTTGATGTAATGTCACAACCTTTACATTGAAAACATTAGTTTTGGTTCAATGTCTCATATTTTAGAAACATTAAAAAAATCCATGCAAAAATGGGTACCGTATATGAAAAAAAGAACCAGACCCAATTTAAAACCTCCATCAAAGCTGCTTTGTCACTTTCAACTGAGCATTCATCGTATAAATATAAGTTAAGTAGAGAAGAAATTAATATATGGCTTCACAAATGCCATAGCTGGATGATTCTTTCTTGGGTATAAAACATCACTTGTACTTTACAGAGATAATAATAATACTAACTAAAGTTTTTTTCCACTTTGATATAGACATTTTATTCCAAAATCATTGAACAACAGAAATGACATGTCCAACACGAACAGCTTTCAAGAAAAAAAATATATAGATTTTTAAATTTACAAATATAAGATCAGACAAAGACATGATTTGGTCCAACGAAGATAAGATATAAAGAACTCGTAAACAAAATAGAACCGTTACAGTAGACTGGAATGCAAAAAGGGGCTATGTATATCGATCTATGTAGAAAAACTTAATCCGCTTAACCTTTCTTGTAAAATTTGCAAATAGAGAGAGAAATGTTCAAAGTATGGAATAGTGTTCTCATAGGCTCATTATATAATATACAAAAAATTATACAGCTTAATGACCTGGTCCCATCAAAAGCGTAACTATTAGTTCTACCCAAAATCTGATTAAATCAAAGTCGGTTGATATCCGATGTCGGTGTCGAGTTATCTAACAATCTATATCATCTAATCTTTCATTGGTTAATAACTGTGGGTCCCTGTTGTCAAATATTTGAAAAATAATATACATAATAATAATAATGGTTTGAAATCTGTTTGCTTGCAGCACAATTCACAGCATTTACAGAGCTACAAAATATATATACTTATATCTATATATAAACCTTAACAAAACTTACCCAATGGTGTTTGAATTCTCAGACTAACAAAAATGCACCATTCTCTCATAATCATTTATGTCTATAGCTAGAGCAGTTTAGGGAGGATGTCAAAAGGCTGAACATTCCGTTCCGAACTAAGCACATCTAACAGTTCTGAGTTTCTTTGTTGTGCATTCATGAATAGTTCCTAGTTCTAAACAGAACTTTCACGTGTGTCAAAAGGCTGAACATTCCATTCTGAACTAAGCGTATCTAACAGTTCTGAGTTTCTTTGTTGTGCATTTAGAAACAGTTCCTTGTTCTAAACAGAACTTTCAAGTGTGTCAAATGGCAGAACAGTCTGTTCTGAACTAAGCATATCCAGCATTACAGTTCCGAGTTCCTTCATTGTGCATTCAGCATGTTCAAGAAAAATTCCTAGTTCTGAACAGAACTTTCAATTGTGTCAAAATGAGCAGAGCATTCCACCTTTTGACGCCTCCCCAATAGCTGTAAGAAAATGCACCATTTCTTTTATATTTTCATAATATCTCGGTTTTCACCAAACTGCGTATCAATATCATCAACCTCGTCACATGGACGTGTTCGTAATGAAATTATTGCTCGTATATATACATTATAATGGTATAATCAACAATAAAATAAACTATAAAACAAACACAGCGGAGGTGTCACCTCTTGAAATGCAGCAACTACAGGCGTAGCAAAGCGGTTTTGTTCAGTTGTGGAAAACCTTCATGGCTCATACTAAATTACTTCGTGATAATCTGGGTTTTTTTGCATCGTCCCAATAAAGATACTCTACTATAAACCATGTTAACACTGATAATACTAAAAATAGATAGACATAATCATATTTAGAATATAAAAGTATTCCTGATACAGCATCATTTGAGCATTTAAGCATGGTCGACAATGTCACGGCGTTTCACAAAAGATATATATTTTGGCTATTTACACCAGTTGGTCTTTCTGCATCACTATGACAACAGTCCTTTATTAAGTCTTGCTGTGCCGGCCTTTGTTTAGTAATCTACTTTAGCGCGATAAGAGGAAAATTGCAATGTACATAGTTCGAGTGCGTCTCTACGATATTCTACTGCGAGCGGAGACAGAGCTGGCATCACAAGCAGACCGAGCTGCTCAATGATTGGTCCATTCCTGTCCCATCTATAATTAGTCAAAATAAGTTACGACATTTTCTGTTGTTGCGGCTGATAGTCTTTGATCATCAGACAGGCAAATATAGTCATAATCATCTTGGGCTTCACTTCAACTATGTCTTCTGGCAAGGCGTAAACTTTGGCACCGATTTTTCTGGCGATGGATACTGCGTACTTGGCATTGCTCATTTTCTCCTGAAAAAAAAAGAGAAGAAAATACCCAACTTAACTTGATGTACTTTTATTGGAAGTTTCTAAATCCTCCCCAAGAGAAAATAATCAAAGAAATAGATAAGTCATTTTGAAAGTGAACATGAATATGAAACTTTTCATTCTTTAAGACTTAAAATAAGCACTTGGCATTTCTAATGAACCCCCTGTAAATCAGAATGATAGTCCCTCTTCATATACAGAAAGGTTCATATCCTGTACCCTATTTTCAGGCCTATAACTTGTTTGCTGTTTTACGGAAAATCCTCTAATAATTCAATCCAATTTTGTGGACATACGGTAATTCCCCTAATAATTCGATCACCGGAAGTGCAACACAGGAAGGAAGCAATCAGAGATTGCTCAATTGTATGCCCCCCCCCCCCCCTTCCACTTTAATCCGACACTGCCCCGCCATTGTTCTGTTCTTTATTGGTTGGTGGAGGCCTAATTTGGATAATTATAAAAATTCTGTTTCAGTCACTTTTTTGCCATGCCTCACATATAAATACATATTCCAAGTATCAAGCAACAAGTGATAATACGATGCTTCGATGCAAGATGGTCGCCAGGGCTTTCGCCAAATCCGAAAATGTGACCTGGTCATGAGACCTACATTCCTTGAGAGTATATTGTGGTGAAATTATGAAGCGATCAGTGAACTTTGAATTTTGCACCCAATTCACTGTTTTGGGGCCAATTTCATACTTCAGGACCTATGTTGTTTGCTTTGGAATGTAGAATAACATATAATATAGCCATTTTCCTTTCACTTAGGTTTAAACAAAGGGCCATAACTCTCGAAAATATAACCGAAAACAGAGAACTTCACGCTGCA
>JAVTVY010003174.1:0-33705 GCA_036873755.1 Hanleya hanleyi | reverse complement strand
GTTCACCATCAGTAATGCGGATTCGGCCTATGTGGATTTAGCCCATACATACTTGTATGTGAAAGCCAAGATCGTCAATGGAGATGGCTCCAGAATCGTGGACCAAGCAATGGTGGGCCCGACGAATCTCTGGCTGCACTCGATGTTTCAACAGGTGGATATATTTCTCAGCGACAAACTCATCAGTGACTCGACCAACACGTACCCCTATCGAGCCTACATCGAGACGCTGTTGTCGCATGGGCGAGAGGCTAAAAATCTCAACTGACAGCCGCTTTATTCTACCAGGACAAAGCCGAGCACATGGGCGCAGAGAACGACAATACGGGATATAGCCAACGAAAGGCTTTGACCGCGAACGGCGTCTCGGTGGATCTCATGGGTCGACTGCACGCAGACATGTCTATGCAAGACCGGTACCTCTTGAACAAGATCCCCATCAAAACTGACTGATACGGGCGCCTCCGACCTTCACCTTGATGGCCACTTCAACGTAGACGGACATGCAGCTGACTATAAGATTGTCATCCAAGACGCAGTCCTGTATGTCCCAAAAGTGAAATCGAATCCAGCCGTTCAATTGGGACACCTCAAAGCCTTGGAAACAAAACCAGCCCAGTACCCTATCCGACGTGTGCAAACCAAAGTGTTCTCTGTGTCTGCTGGAAATATGAGCGCCAACAAAGAAAACCTGTTCCTGGGGGAACTACCCAAGCGATTGATCCTGGCCTGTGTGGAAAATACCAGTTTCAGTGGAGCCTACCCAGAGAACCCGTTTGCACCCTTAAACATTTCGGCATCAATTTTGTGGCCCTGCATGTGGATGGACAACAGGTCCCAGCCACGGCCTTAGCTCCGAACTTTGGGAGCGAATTTCATTCGAGCCTATCAGAGCCTGTTTACAGCCACCGGTCAAATCAACCAGGACGAAGGGAATATGATCAGTCGGGAGGACTACGCGAACGGATACACGTTGTTCTGTTTCGATCTGACCCCCATCTTAGAGAACGACCATCAGCTGGCCCTAGCCAAGCAAGGCAATTTACGGTTGGAAATCCACTTTGCACGAGCCCTCCGGAGCACCGTCAATGTGATCTGCTACGCCGAGTTTGACAACATCATTCGAGTGGACAAAGCGCGCAACGTCCTGTGTGACTTCTCCACCTAACATGGATACAGACCAGATAACCACCGTGCTGGAGAATGACCCAGAGACACGTATGGTGTTTCAAGGGGTGTTCGGCCGAGATGTGTTCCCATTAGACCGTATGTATCCTGCTGCTTACGTTCTCAACACGGACCCGATGGATCGGCCGGTGAACATTGGGTGGGCGTGTACTTGACAGAACAGCAGGGCGAATACTTTGACCCGTACGGCCTGCCACCCCTCCATCCCGATTTAACAGACTTTGCAAAGCCTGGCCAGTAGCGTGTGCGGACAATATTGCTTGTTTTACCTGTACCATCGATGCCGGGGAAGACCCTTATCTACCATCGTACAGATGTTTGACGAGTACCCCAAGGCCGAGGACCGCGATGTACTCGTATATGACTGGGCCGCCCATCATTTCAATGTACAAGCCCCGTTCTGGGCTTAAGTTCTTTCAATGTACACATGCCCGCTGTTCTGGGCTTAAGTTTACAAGCCCCCTGTTCTGGGCTTCAGTTCTTTCAATGTACAAGCCCCCTGTTCTGGGCTTCAGTTTTCACGTGGTTGTTCTCACGTTGTTGTTGTTACTGAATAAAAAACAAAATGAGATCTCACCAAAAACCCTGTCTTGTGTGTTTTCTATATGAGCATAATGCATGAAACTGGCTTTGAACACCGTATTAGCCAATCAGTGGCCTAGAATGGAGCCAAAGGTAACCCATCCATGTCCAGAAAACACTGCCCGGGTGTACAAGAACCCGGATGTAGGCGCGGACGTAGGCGCAGACGTGAGCGAAATTTTAGTACCCGTCCATTGGTTCTTTATCGATCGCTCATTGGCTCTTTTTCTCGACCGCTGATTGGTCCAAATGAAACTGCCCATCCTTCTCAGGTTAATTTACAATCCCCTTTTGGGGTTCAAGCTCTGTATATCGATGCCGCAACATTGTCTCCGAACCTAGCCGAAAGGGAGACCTTGGACCTTTTGACCTGGATGTGACCTTTGACCTTTTGACCCGACATTCATCCGCGCACTGCCGGTGATCGCGCGCGTGCGGCCGGAGAACCCGCGCGCGCGCGCTGCGGCCGGGGCGGGCCGGGCCGGGCCGGGGAAAACCCCGGAGGTTGAGCATCCGGACGTCTAAGAGAACATTGGAACTCTTCTGGGTTTGAAGGTGAAACCCGGAAGTGACGTCACAACCCACGTGACCTGCGCAGCAGAATGGAAACGACACCCTAGTCTAGCCCCTCACATAGGCTTCACATGGATACCTCACTCGATCCCATCGGCCCACTAGTGGCCCACCTAGACCCCAAAACGTCTATTTCCATACCCTTTGTCCACTGCGCATGCGCAGAGTGACGATATTTCAACTCCGCACTCACCCCATCAGAGGCCCCCTCACATAGGCTTCACATTGATACCTCACTCGATCCAATCGGCCGACTAGTGGCTCCCCTAGATCCCAAAACGTCTATTTACAGACACTTTGTCTATTGCGCATGCGCAGAATGACGATATTCCTACCCCACATCCATCCCATCGGTTGCCCCCTCACATAGGCTTCACATTGATACCTCACTCGACCCCATCGGGCCATTAGTGGCCCACCTAGATCCCAGAACGTCCACCCCGTATGGACATATACACCCATAGCCATGCAGTATAGGCCTATGGGCCTACCCAGGCCTCAGTGACTTTTTCCAAAAATTTCACCGTTTCGCTCCGGGACCCTTCCCATCGTGTTCTAAATGACGAGACGTGAAAAACAAATCCAAGCAACCCATATCACAATGAACGTGTGTGAATTTCCCAGGTTGGACCTATACCCCCCATGGCCAGCCTATTGGCCTATATACAGACCTCAGTGACTTTTCCCAAAAATGTCACCGATTCGCTCCGGGACCCTTCCCATTGTCATTTTCTTGGCGAGACGAGAAAAACGCGACCCCACAAGCCATAGTAAAGCCCACGAAAAAAATTGACCATCCCCATACCCATACAGGCATTTTCCCTTATATTGTATAATACAGACCCCTATTGTAGGGGTAAAGTCCGTGTTCCCCTTTTTATAGTTTCGGGGGAAAATCCTAATTTTACATGCACCCACCCCATTGACTTGATAGGCAGGTCCCAATAAGCCCGGGGACCGATATTAGCCCTTTTGACTAGGGTTGATAGGTGTTTTCCCCTATTTTAGGGGTAAAGTCCGTGTTCCGCTTTTTATAGTTTCGGGAAAAAAATCCTAATTTTACATGCACCCACCCATGACTGGATGCCCCTTCACGAATGCTTCACTTTGATACCTCACTCGACCCAATCGGACCATGCAGCGTATTTGAAGTCTGGGGACTACTTTTTCTCCGCGGAAGCTTTTTCCCGCGACCGCATCACCACCAGACCGCATCACCGCGAAGGAATACACACGCCCGATTCACGCATACCGGAAGTGACGTCATACATGACGTCACACTTCAGTACATGTCCTATCATGTTCAGTCATACGGGACTGGTGGCGCCCCCTGGCGGATGCAAGAGTTATCTCCCTCGGCAAAATGCAACTCGAAATACTGTCTACCTACTGCGCCCCCTGGCGGAAAAAAGGGAACCAAGAGTTACCTCCCTGGAAAACGTAACTCGAAATCGCGGCTCCCTACTACTGACCTTGATCGCTCGTTTTCATTGGACGATTTTGTCTGAAGCGGGATAATAATAGTTGTGGGGCAATTTGGGAACAAGTGAGTTGGGCGTCTACATGGGGAAGGTATGCATCTGCAGAGTGCCCCAAAAACCCCAGTGGCGAATCCGCGTGGAAGATATTACCATGGAGGGAAGGATTCTTGTTTATATACTAAAATGTATATTTGTCACCTATATGTGTAATTATACGGTAGGCGTATATCTGAAGATGCACGATGTAAGAATGGTTACCCATGTGTAATAAGCATGTCGGAAGCATAGTCAATGATTGTAACCTCCCTATAAACTGTCAAATACTGACCAGAGAAATACAATCTAATACTGCATGTGAAGATGGCCCGAAGTATAATTAGCCTGGTTAACAGTTCCATCTCTCATCGCGTGAAACACTGCGAGGTTCTAGAAAAGTTTTACGATTTGATAATCAGCGTAAAGATTGTTTTTAGAAAATGCCAATCTGTTTTCCCCCAAAATCCGGTACCGTGAATTGTGATAGCGGCCCATGTGGTGAGATTACCACACACGCCTAAGGAGTGAGCTACCAAATATACAACAGGAAGACAAACAAACAGATGTGTTTTACCGGATCACTAAATGTAATTACACCTACTCCATCTCGAGATAAAGCTGGATCTATATCCACTATTTTTTAGGAAAGACCTGCTAATATATTTACACAAGCTACCATTGTACCACTCGATGGAGGGTTTCAAATTTTATATGTTATTGCGATAGACGCTAGGGGCGCTTCTCTGGAACATTTGGTTATCGGGCCACTTCCTCCGTTTTCCAGGCCGGACCGTTATATAAACTTACCGAAACCCCTAAATGTTTACACGTTTAATATCTCGACGATGGCGAACAGTCTTTATCTGATAGCAACAGTTGTGGCTATACTTTTATCATCGTGGTTGCCATCAGATATAATCTCAAATTCCCAAGTTTAGATATCACTCGGAATCCCCTCGCCCTCATAATTGTGGATAAATATTGGATCGGTAATATTTATCGCTCAAGTATATGGTGTTTAATATACAGAAAAAAATAATAAAATGCACAGTTTTACTACATTGAATAAGGTATATTTATTCACTGAGAATGTTGGTGTTTTATAGGCGTGGCCTTTATAACACAACCACAGATTTGTTATTTGCTGTGAGAATTTTTAAGAGACTGGATGGAGTAAGGTAAGTTGCATTTTTTTTAAATTTTTGTTTATAGTTCACCTTCAATTATATGGCCTAGAGAATGCATCAAGAATTAAAACGTACAGAGTGTAGTGCATATATTTTTCTTGTATAAAATCGGACGTTATATTATCAAAAAGAGACAAATGTACAGAGACCTTTTCTCGAATCATCACGGGGAATCTGCCAAAAGCTATTTCGACTCGTTTATTCAACGTAAATACACTGCACATGAATAAACACCGAAGATTCCTTGCGAGCACGTATCATAACTAAATAAAGAACTACTTTATCGACTTCAAAGCAGGGACGGGATAGTGCCCGACCTAAATGTCAGTCTCATCAGCAGCCTTTTTGTAGGGTACCATTTTCTAATTTACTGGCATGTTGTTTTTACCATAATTAGTCTTCTACGATGATATATCGCTACTTTGATGGATAGCATAATATATATTCCCCTGCCCAGAAGAGCACAGATGTATGGGAGTGCAACGGGTAACGCTTTTACCGGCCACGCACCATTTCTTTACCACGGCCCTTACCAGCTGTTTTCATAGCTCTCAAAATACAAGTACTGTTATCCATTTGCGATATAGAGTCTGTTTATCTTAATATGTTTATAATTCACCCGCGTCAATTTTTATCTCGTTCAGATACTGGTGTGCTATGAACAGGGTCTGAGTAGCTAAATCGTTCTGTTGGGGCCCTCTCATGTCAACTATAACAGATTTGCGTAACATTTGTACTTGTATGTTAACTGATAACAATAGCCTAACGGAAACTATATGGACTACGTTATTAAAATGAATTCTATGCACAGGCCAGTAATATGGACAAATTGCTTTTGTACGCAGGAGATAATTGACCAATAGAATTTAAGCTACTTTAAGCCACTTTCAATTCTATATGACACAAATATTGCGCACGACATAATATGAATCCGTAATCTGTAGATACAGAAATTTTTTTAAAATAAAGCCTAATTGGCACTATAGGTAATGTCATTGATACGAAATCTATGCATCTTTCATGTATTTTGGTCAGTGAGCTTCACCGTTGACCTTTTGATCTCAGTCTTGGTACCTGACACATCGCTTCACACTAAATCACCCACTCACAAAACTCTAATTTACTATGGCAAGATTTTATTATCCCCATTGACCTTGGCCTATGACCTTTTGACCCCAATATGTTTCTTGTTTGCCATAGGCGTGATGTATTCCTGAAGTTTAATTACAATCCACATCCCTGGACTGGAATAATACAGACAAAGTTTTCCGCAATTTTCCACTTTTTTGGGAGGGAGGGGATAATGTGACGTTGACCTTTGACCTGTTTGACATTTGACAATATCAGTACCTGGCATATCGTCTCTGACGTATCCACTCAAAAAGTTCGATGATCCTTTATTTTTGGGCCATATTTGTGATATTGACATTGATAATTCGTCTTCCTCTCATAAATCCGCTCGCAAAAATTGGCAATTTTCAATAATTTTAAGATGTTTTGGCCACAGTGACTTTGACCTTTGACCTACTGTCCTCAGTTTTATTTCGCGACATCTGCGTGACTCCTTACTCATCTTGGTGAAATTTGAGAGGAATCGGTAAATTTTTTGAAAAGTTAAGGAAGTCTAGGGGAAAAGAGCATATTCCATCTGACTTCACCAGCTGCAGCTGACGTAGTCCAAAAATGGATACTTTCTGCTTCGTAAATATTAGACTAATTTGGACGAGTCATTAAATTGAAAGAAATATAGTGCATGTTGTACCGTATATAAAAAAAATTCATCTGTATCTAAACGATAAAACCATGTAGCACTGAAGTTTGTAGTGAATATATGTTTCTGACATTGAATCGGAAGTTATCAAAAAGAGGCAAATGTCCAGAGAGTCTGTCTCGAATCATCATGGGAAATCTACCAAAACCTCTTGTTTATTCAACGTTTCTGCGCGAACCAAACAAAATCACGGAGAATCTTATATGAGTTCGTGGGTTCCTTTGGAGATTATAGAACCAGCAAATGCAAAAAAAATGCACCAGTTTATTATACGATTTTATGGCGAAATTCGGGTCACGAGGCATCATTCTTCAAAATATACTATTGGAAATCTATCCATTTTCTATTTTCTGTTCATGTAATGTATCGCCCGTTCTTTCTATATATCATCGACTGTGAAACCGACATCCATCAACACTCGAAACCGTGGATACAGAAGAGTGTCATACAAACATTCAGTTAGTAACGCGGTATACAAGGGATGTCAAAACCGAGCACATGTTAAATCCACATATGGGGATTGACTTCTGCAGTAATCACAGTATACAGTTGTTTATAAACAATCACACGGCCTCAGAAAAACCTGTATATCTTAGTAAGTAAAGACTTTCCCTAATAGCATATACAAGCTGAGATCTTCCAAGTGGAATGATGGGACATGGTGTCATTAAAACAAGTTTACGAGAGCTTTGGACAAAATTTAATTAAAGTTAATTCCTGTAATGATAGATTGAAATAAATATCGCTAATAGTAGGCGGTCATGTGGCCGGGAAGGTGGGACAGGGAGTGATGTATAGGGTACCCGAAAGAGAAAGAGAGCGATCAAACTAAATCCCTGCTTCAAAAGTGAATCCGACATCAAGCACAGTTTGATATTCAAAAATATTTTATGCACAAATTTAATAACATTTGTCAGGCGTGTAAATGATCAAAGTACCGATACAATGTATATAAACGGTTTCAGAAAACATAAATATATGTAATTTGTATTTATTTAAATAACGAAGAATATTTTTTATAGTATTTTATGCGCCGTACAACGCCCAAATATGTAACTTATGGGTCTGAGTCATGCTTACTACGAAATGGTTCGGAAATCAGGCAAACTTTCCGTGATACACACCGGTAATATATTTGGATATCAAGATAGGACACTTACATAATTTTAGAGCATTTTTTTTCTTCAAAATCTATAATATATGTCTAAAATGCGCGTAAAAAAAATCCAAACAGCTTTTTGATTTATGCGGTAAACGCTAAGACCTCACGATACGGGTTATGGGTTCTGATTTTAAGCCTATCTTCGCGTCCTCAATTCTGATCTGCCTCGGGTGACTTTAAGACAGTTTATTGAAAACTACTTTATTTCGATAAGCTTTATCTCCCGGTACAAAGAAATTCCTGTCACACCGGTTCTTTCATCGACCGACCCCAGTTGGTGTTGTATACAATGGTGAAGGTGGGGATCCCTCATTAATATCTGTCGGCCGTCGTTACTTGCCGAGTTTGACCCCTTTAATAACATCTTTTTGCCCCTCGTAATCTATAATTTAGGGAGTTTTTAACCATGAATCTTCGCCAGGGTCTATCTGACAGCGCTGATAAAAGCTTTTGTTTGGGGTATTGTCAGATGTTAACAAAAGGGGTATTTCGTCTGGGATCTTGGCCCAAGAAAATCTGGTATTAACTTTCTTGAATCCGATAAAAAAAAATCCGACAAATTTATACCTGGGTATAGAATAACAGCGGCCCTCTATGTGATAGTTACCCATGCGATACAACTCAGTCAGGTGAAAATACGTACATGGGGAATCATTCGCACAGAGTATTACCGCCAGACTGACACGATTATTCGGATTATTCTCTGACTAAGCAAAACGTGTAGCGTTACCGATATCACTCCCACCGTGTTAGCAAAAGAAAACAACCTTGCGAACTGTATGCGGAGATAAGACGCTCAACGATTGGTCGCCGGCGTAGTCATGCGCGCGCAGCAGCTCGGGGTCGATTCCCTCAGTATACATTTCGCATCATTCATCATCGTAGAATATATTTGACAGACAAACGAAGAGGCAAAATCAAAACCTGCGGGGAAGCCTCGGGGATACATCCGGGGATATCATACAGCTGAGAGCGAGAGATACGCCCGTTTATTTGTACGATAGCGCTCCACAGGTTCAACCCTAGACCTGAAGAAGAAAAGTGGAAATATACGTCTTAACATTTGTGTTCCGTGTTCTCGAGAAACCATGACTTTTCAAGCGGTTTGTGGTGACCCGACTAGGACTGTTTGCCATGTGCTTTACTGGTATGGTTAGCCAAGCACACGTCCTGGTATAAACATCACAAATTACCCAGGACTGCGCTCTCTCTTCTCTCTCCACTTGTTCAACACAGCTGTGTGGATGTGAGCCGAATATACGGAGAGTATGGATGGATACAAGTGTTACAGTACTTTGAACACATGCAGATATATATATACTGTCGTTGAAAACAGCCTTGGAAGTTAACGTCAAATTTGCAGGACTCCGTCGTTCCTTGAATTATCCCACTTCTGACACCAAATGTCACGTTGTTACGGAATACATTCCATTGTTGTGTCAACTGTTTTCAAGACTGGAAGATGTAGCAATTAGATCCACACATATACAGATACGAAATTCAACAGGATAGTGGAACCTTTGGAGATGTTAGTTTACCTTGCAACATATGACCGAGACTGGATGTGATTTGTATTTTAACAGCTATCGGCGAGGGTTTGAAGTCTACCGGCGTTTGCACAGGTGAGATTGTTTATAGCTGGCAATCTGTCGACCGATCACAAAAGCCAGACGTAGTTATCGTCTCGTATATGGATCGCCTGGCCCCGGGTGAGACTATTAACTGTGTTATAAACTATTCGGCAAGCTCTTAAATCGCCGTGCTGACAATTTAAAGCTATTACGCGAAATGAAATGGCCATATAAGAACTTTTTTGACCGATTCCAAAATCATTCTGTTTGTGGTGCTCAGTTTGTGTTGTCTCTTTCATGGACTTGAATGTTTGCTGCTTCATGGCTTATATTAACTTGTGGAGAATATCTGTTTGTGGATTATGACTGCACGTCCAGTAATTATGACAGGCCTAGCATTCACTCTCGGTATAGTGGTAGGTCTGTTATCCCGTCTGCCAGGTACGACTAGCCCCTCTGTGTACCGACGAGGGATCGGTGAAGATGGGACATTCTCACCCAGAACCCTCTATAACTTGAGATTCCAAAGGATCGACCGATCCGACTCGGTTCAACGCCAACAACCCGCAACCGCCGACGATGCTGTTTTCTTTCCAAACACACCGGTAGAAAGTTCGGACTTCAAACAGAGGTCGGGAATAACTCGAATGATTCCGGAACCGAGGATAATCTCGCAATCCTTGAAAGACAGGGTAAACACGGATTACAATGACAAGGGCTTTATTCAGAGTCGCAAAAATCCGCCTGTAAATATGACCGACCCTGTGGCCGCCGCGGTCATAGCGTTTCCAGACCGAGAGAAAGTGGGCTCGCTGTTCAGTGCCGGGGCATCGTCAACAGGTGAATACGATGGGAACGGAGAAGATCTACACCTGAAAAGCAGAATTTTATCTGTCTTACAAGACATAAAGGTGGTGCAGTTAGAAAGGAATAATATCCTCGATGACATCGCGGCGAAACAAATAAAGGCCGGGATGATGGAGTTATGGGGGAGCAAGAGAAATCTGGGTCAAGATGCGACGAGTCGGACTGAGAGGAATGTTGATATTGAATTTAAGAAGACCCGAGATCAAACATCAAATATTTTAAGTCAAAAACCTGGCAAGCCGCAAACACCCATTGACAACAAGATCGAGGATGTGCCCTCTTCTCGAAGCAACTTAGGAAGTAGGTCAAAGGGATTCCGCCCAAGACCTGAGCAAACCCACACTGGTCCAGTTCCAGTGGATCATCCCAGCAAGCCTGTTGATATTGTCGATGGCGGCGTCTTCTGGGCGGAGGAATTAGAAAACCTCTGTCCATGCGGATTCCCCGATCAAATGTACAGGTCTTGGAAGGAGAAGATAGTCAAGACAAACGTTGTGGGCATAGATGAAGGGTGTGGTCGAATGCAGAATCGTTTGCTCACATTCCAAGACTCCAGTCGAGCCTGTGCTCGATACCGTCCAAACACGGACCAGATTCAGGGAGAAATATATTCTTATCATCTCGGTAAACTTCTCGGTATCAACAATGTTCCCCCGTCGGTTTTAGCGTCCGTCCAAAATGGCGACCCCCGGTGGAACCAAGTCGGTAAGGAAGTAGCAATGTCTCAGTGGGGAGAAGACAAACTAATAGTGCTCACCAGGTGGGTAGAGGATTTGCAGCCAGCTTACATTCCCGAGGAGATGAGATATGACAACAGAAAACTATATCCGAATGATATCAAATTGCTCAATAAATCTCTCTCAGATTTGTGTGAACTCGTGCAGTGGTCAGATCTCATCATATTCGATTATCTGACGGCGAATTTAGACAGAATTGTGAATAATATGTTCAATCAACAGTGGAATTCGCAAATGATGACTTATCCCGCTCATAATTTGCATAAAATCAAGGACAGCAACACTTTAGTTTTTCTCGACAACGAGTCCGGTCTATTTCACGGATACCGGTTATTGGACAAATATTCCATGTATCACACGGAATTATTAAAATCACTGTGTATATTTAGGACGAGTACAGCTCGGGCTGTAGAAAAATTATTATTAGACGATAACATCGAAGAAGAGTTGCGTCGAACTTTTGCTTCGAATGAACCTCATTCAGGGATCTTACCGGATATACCAGCAAAAAATGTGGACATTTTAAAATTACGCTTGAAGGATGTTTATGAGCAGATTCAGACGTGTCATAGACAGTTTCAGAATTAGCGCGGTTACTATGGCAACACAGGTAGTAAAATTATGGAAATGACAAAATAAGTTTACATTCCCTGAGGTCCATATGATTTAAGAGTAACTTATCTTACAGACTCACTTCTTTTTGCGATTTTCTCCTTGTCAGTCATGTTATTGGATATTCACGGAGATAACTGTTTACTCTGCGACGGAGAATTTTTGTATTATCTGCACTGTCATGTATCCAATTTTCTGACTGGCAAGGTTAATGACGTAAACTAACCTCCGAGATTACCCAGAAAATCGACTTTTGAAATTTTAGACGGATTCTGAGAAACCGGTCTCCTTTGGTGCTCTAAACTGATTTGTCACCGTCAAGTAATTATGCTAAAAACACAAATACAACCAGAAGAAATATTTTCAAATATGATTTACGGTCATGTGTATTTTATTTTCTTTCTGTAACATGTGTTAACTGCTCTCAGTTAGCTATATGGATATATAAGAAAAAACATACAAACACGACGCAGCAATAGAGCGTCGTTTGTGAATTAACCGGGGGTGGAATTTATAAGGGAGAAGTGATAGGATCTCTTCGCTGGTATTTGCAGATGGAGTATGAGTTTTCACTGTGTACGGAAGATGGATGGATATACGTTAAGGTTTCTTGAAATTCAATCATTCCCAATCAGCGAGTAGCTCTAAAGAATACAACACTTTCTTTTGCCAACATTATAGTAGAAAGGCCTAACTTGATTTAACACATATTGGCAGAATATAATGTCAGTCAAATTAAATATGAATTAGCTTTTATTGTGTGACCTGCATGGGATGATCGAATTCCTAGAAACCTTATCATATACGCTATCGTCAATCGAGTCCGTTTTCGCTAGGAAACAACTATTTCTAGTTTTCCTTATCTCCAAAGTTTATTAGCTGCCCGTGGGTTCCACGCGTCAAAAGATTATCAGGAGAGAATACCAGCGTTCTGTTGGAACGGACATGTAAATATGTAGGGTGTATAGGTCTGTCGTCCAGCTGTATCTGTATAGCACTGTAAAAATACATAAGTTATAAGATAGCACTGGTAAAAGTTGTGAGCTGCTGTTTCGTTCTGACTGGATAAAACTGGCTTGACAAATAATTTATGACCACGCGGTCAACCCGATATGATGGACTGCATGGTACACAGATTAAGGAGAAGGGGTATTCTGCAAATTTTCAACAACAGCAACAACAGCAGCAGCATCCAATAAAATCCCAAAAGCTATACGAAATATGTATTTATAAGTCCTTATTTGTAATATTATGCTGAGTAGGGTTATTGTCACTAATTTTGATTGTTGAACAGAAATATCTCTGTAACATTATCTTCAGAACGTCCTGCTCTCTAAAATAATTAGATTGAAATTCAATCTATCAGATTGGAATTAGTGACCAATCTATTATTGGACTGAAAATATTCAATCTAATAGATTGAAAACGGTAAAATGAATCTGTTGTAGACAGAAAATTCAATCTATTAGATTGAAATTTCCAATCTAATAGATGGAATATTCAATCGAATAGATTGGTCACTAGTTCCAATCTGATAGATTGAATTTTCAATCTAATTATTTTAGAGAGTGTGCATTACACAAAGAGAAAAATGTTGATGATACCGTCCAAATGTGCAGACAATACTTCCCCTTAACAGTACTCGGTCAGACTTGGTTTTATAGCACGATACTTTAATGCATCTCGAAGTGAAACTATCACTCATGAAATTAATATTCTGTATATATTTGGTAAATTAAATTCTATGCACAATCACTGCAGTATAAATTAATGTGTACAATATGTAATCATGCAAGCGGAGAAAATGCTTAAAACAATGTTCTTGATATTTCAATAATCGGTAGTTGTAAAATGTATGAAGCCAGTTCGCCCAAACTGCCAAAACGAAATTTGTCAACATTTAATGCAGGGATCAAATTTTGAATCTAGATGGATTATCAGCTTTGGCATCTTTTAATGGTAGAAAGGTAATTATTTGGTAAACTGAGTCGGAAGATTAGAGCAAAATCCATTTACCAAGACCAAGTGTCTCCTCATGCTACATTAAGATGGTACAAAAGATAGCACTTAAGCACCGGGTGCTATAGTTAGAAAGCTCTCAGACTCAAGTGATAGAGAAATACTTGTATAACGCTCCATACTCGTGGTTTCACGTTTTAAATGCTTCTCATTTGCTCAGCTCACAGATTAGATCTAGAATATAAGTGAGGCTGACGGTGTCGTTGCAAAACGGGGCGTTTATGTAGAGTACAGAAGCAAAAAATATCCACTTAAATTGAGAGTTTAGAACTTCTTATACTTCGATGCTGAAGACATCTAATGGGATACGACATCACATATACCCTGCCAAGTGCAAACGAACAGGAGAAATTGCAAAAAAGTATCTAACGAAATTCGCCAAACCATTATGATTTTGAAACGTCTCTCATAATACAGTACCATGCTTTTGACTGAAACGCCATGATATTTTGGCCAGAACCAAGGTACTTTTTATCATATATTCTAACTTATCATCTGCATTCACAACTGAGTGGAAAGAAGAGATAAAGTCACTGTCCAACCAGCGGGCTTTGACATTGATAAATGAGGTGCCCTTAATTAGATAGCCCTTGGGGCATGGACAGGGGGACCGAATAACACCACATGGAGTCGAATAGAGTAAGATTAGCTCAAAGTTATATAACCACTACTACCTTAATGCCAGTCGGACGTATTTAACGAACCATGGTTATACACTAGGCCTGGAGCTCTAATGATATACAACCTCCTTGATTGGGAACATTTCACCACAGGTTCCCCTCGAAGGATGAGGATCACATGAGGTACACTAATGATCATGAAGATTGCACTATGCAATCTGTGGTTGCTCCTAATTTGTACTCATGTAATAGGGGGACAATTAGGGACTTTCTATAAGTGGTAATTTTCCCATTGAGAAGGAGGAGAAGGCATGTCACAGTTTAGGTCTTTGTGTAGACAACAATCTGAGTGTCCTCTAAGTAGCGGTATTTATTTTCTCCCTATTATCATGGAGCTAAAAATCTCAATTGTATAGCTCCATGCTATTAGTGGCCCATATTCTAATGCTCTTCTACATAATTTGACTTTTTTTTAAATTGAACAACCCTGCATTTTAAAGTGAAGAACAGCATTTTAACTGATGTATTATCCATAATACACTCTTAAAACACAGCTTAAAATGTTGCATTTAACAATTAAAAGTGGTGAATACAACACTTTCTAAATTCTTTCCCTCCTCCAACCCTCTATGTTAAATCTAACATTTGCGTTTCGAGAGTGTATTTTGGTAAAGCATCCAACATGCACGTGTTCGTTTAAAATCTGCATGTAGAATTTTAAAAGAATTTATAACAGTCCAATCTATGTGAATATATTCGGGTATATATTTTGGTCCGCCAACGACTTTTGTTGAAATTGACGTTGTGGGGCGGACCGAAGTTGATGATCAGAACTCAGACAAGAACATCCTGACGTGTATATCTTTACGTGTACAACTGACTCTATTTGTAGTTTTCATTTTTAAAGTTTGGCCAAATTATGTCGTATACTATATAATTAGATGATGTGTTTTTCTCGAAAGACATTTTCATCATTTTTAAAATTGAATTGTATTGAAAAGTGCATAGTTAGGAATACACCGCATCTGATATATTTCTTTCCGCCTGGGACAGTCAACATGTCTGACTGAACATACCTCTTAATATTAAACTTCTGCAATTGATAATATTCACATGCACACATTAGTCCAATTCATATTCACATAAACCCACATTAGTTCACTCCATATTCACATACCACATTAGTCCAATTCATATTCACATAAACCCACATTAGTTCACTCCATATTCACATACCACATTAGACAAATCCATATTCACATATACCCGCATTAGTTCAATCCATATTCACATATACCCACATTAGTCCAGTCCTTATCCATATTTACCCGCATTAGCCATGTACCCACATAAGTGCAATCTTTATTCACATACATTGTATATTCATATTGGTCCAATCCATATTCATATATACTCACAGTCCAATCCGTATTAGTCCAGTCTATATTCATATACACACATTAGACCATATTCATATACCCACATTAGTCCAGTCTATATTCATATATACCCACATTAGTCTAATCCAGATTATTATTCTTCCCATTATTTATATACCTTATGAATACGGAAGTCTCCAAACTGTAACGGTAAGAGTATTTGCTCCTGTCCGCCAGTGGGCGTTTGAGTCGGGTAGGACAAAATCTCATACAATGTATCGCTCTTGTAACAACATTGTATTGTGACGTCATGCGACAATCGGATATGACGACAGCATCATGACGTAAAACAAAGGGCAGTACGCTTTATATAATGACGTCGTTGTCGTTACAATAGAAAATGTCGTCTTGAACGTGGGTATGTGCACAAACAAAATATTATGTTGACAAGGTTGATCTGTCATGCCACCCAGCTCAATTTCGAAGTTCTTGGAAATGCCGTTTGCTCAATTTATTGCACTATTTCAGGCCGCCCTGTCTCTTTACATGTTATCCAGTCCACATTTTGTCCCCCCTGACTCGAGCGCCTACTAGCGGGCAAGGGCGAATTACTCGTACACGGACAGTTCGGAGACTTCGCTATTAGACCAATATAAACAAGGATGACGTAAACTGACTGTACCTGATCTGCCATATGTTGTCTGCTCAATGGACCATACACTTGGTTGTAAAATCCTAACACGAAGTTGCTTGATCGGCGAAAGGCAATGTAAGTTGAACTAGAATTTTGCACTGTCCTTTTTGAATACCATATAGTAAATCAATGAAGAAGAAATCGTTAGATATGCACGAATTTTCGCTGAATTATGATTGAGCATCACGCGAATGTAACATATACTGGCATATTCAAGCGCTGATTTGAAATCTATGGATAGGAATGATGATCGCCGAGAAGGACCATCGCTTCGGACACGCTCAGACAGGGGAAGGACGGTCCACTGTAACAAACTGACGTTCAAACAGAGCAAGGACTGTCCACTGAGACAGACTGACGTTCAGACAGAGGAAGGACTGTCCACTGTAACAGACTGACGTTCAGACAGAGGAAGGACTATCCACTTTAAGGGAGTAGAGGACGTTCATTTCCCTGCTCTTATGGGGCTACAACATGGTGATTTGTCGGATTTTTCAAAACAAGCTGAATTCCTAACAAAAGTACGCAGACATCTCAAAATGGAATAAAAATCAACAAAAGACACAACACAACCATTTATGCGTTCTACTGGTGGGTCGATAGTGTGATGGGACGGACCAAAAAATTGGCATTTTAAATTCAACGGTTGGAGGGTGCAAAGTGCTCCATAGGTTAAAATTATTCCTCCGGAATACCCCCAAATTCACTCCTATTCACTTTCAACAAAAAGAAAACTTCTGAATGGCTAATAATTGGAACTTCAATAATATTCTCCACACCCACCCCGATTCCCCACCCCCACCCCCTCCTGGAAATAGGACTGAAAAGGCTCAGTTTATCTATTATACCGCTAATATTTTCTAAGAAAGTATGGTGTCCCCCTGTTTTTATTACATATTTAACAAGCACTATATGTGTTTAGTATTATATAGCAAAATGGGAAAAATTTGACCTTGGGAAGTTTGATTTATTGAGCATCAAAGAAGAAAAAATCCAAATTTCCCTATGTATTCAGTGTTATGGCTTTTAAGTGATATACATGCTTTTGGCTACCATATTTTTTTAACGAGTATGGTGATCCCCTATTTTTTTTCCATGGATCATATTCTCCTAACCTGATGAAAAAATCCTGAAATTTAAAAAAAAATTCAACCTCTAGAAATGAACGTCCTCTACTCCCTTAACAGACTGACGTTCAGACAGAGGAAGGACTGTCCACTGTAACAGACTGACGTTCAGACAAAGAAAGGACTGCCCACTAACCGACTGACGTTCAGACAGAGAAAGGACTGTCCACTGTAACAGACTGACGTTCAAACAGAGGAAGGACTGTCGACTGTAACAGACTGGCGTTCAGATAGAGGAAGGACGGTCCACTGTAACAGACTGACGTTCAGACAGAGGAAGGACTGTCCACTGTAACAGACTGACGTTCAGACAGACGAATGACTGTCCACTGTAACAGACTGACGTTCAGACAGAGGAAGGACTGTCCACTGTAACAGACTGACGTTCAGACAGACGAATGACTGTCCACTGTAACAGTTTGACTTTCAGACAGAGGAAGGACGGTACAAATGAAAAAAACTGACACGAAGGAAAGACGGTCTACTGCAACAGATTGACGCCCAGACAGAGGAAGGACGGTCCACTGTAACGGACTGTCGTTCGGACAAAGGAAGGACGGTCCACTGTAACGGACTGTCGTCCGGACAAAGGAAGGACGGTCCACTGTAACGGACTGTCGCTTGGACAAAGGAAAGACGGTCTACTGCAACAGATTGACGCCCGGACAGAGGAAAGGCGGTCCACTGTAACGGACTGTCGTTCGGACAAAGGAAGGACGGTCCACTCTATCAGATTGACGTTCAGACAAAGAAGGATGATCTACTGTAACAGATTGCCGCTCAGACAGAAGAAACACGGCCCACTGTAACGGACTGTCGTTCGGACAAAGGAAGGACGGTCCATTGTAACGGACTGCCGTTCAGACAAAGGAAGGACGGTCTACTCTATCAGATTGACGTTCAGACAAAGGAAGGATGGTCTACTGTAACAGATTGACGTTCAGACATAGGAAGGAAGGTCCACAGTAACAAACTAACGTTCAGACAAAGGAAGGACGGTTCACTAGCTTCTAGCAAACTAACGTTTACACAATGTAAGGACGGTCCACTTTGATATACTTGCGTTCATACAGAGAAAGGACGGTCCACAGACTGACGTTCAGACAAATGAAGGACGACCCACTGTAACAAAGTTACGTTGAGATAAATGAAGGATGATCCATTGTAACAGAATAACGTTCGGGCAAAGGAAGGACGGTCAAACAAAGAAGGTTGATCCATGTAACAGACTGACGTTCAGACAAATGAAGGATGGTCCACTGTAACAAAGTGGCGTTCAGAATAAGGATGAACGGCTCACTGAAACAGACTGAAGTTCAGACAAAGGAAGGACGGCCCACTCTAAAAAGTGACGTTGAGACAAAGGAAGGACGGTCAACTGTAACAAAATTACGTTCCGGAAATGAAGGATTGTCCACTATAACAGACTGACGTTCAGACGAAACGGTTCGGGCATTGAACGGATGTACCACTTGGACAGACGATCGCTCAGATGCCCCACTGTGACGAATCGAGGTTCGGGGATTGGACGGATGTTCCACTTGGACAGACGATCGCTCAGATGCCCCACTGTGACGAATCGAGGTTCGGGGATTGGACGGATGTTCCACTTGGACAGACGATCGCTCAGATGCCCCACTGTGAGGAATCGAGGTTCGGGGATTGGACGGATGTTCCACTTGGACAGACGATCGCTCAGATGCCCCACTGTGAGGAATCGAGGTTCGGGGATTGGACGGATGTTCCACTTGGACAGACGATCGCTCAGATGCCCCACTGTGAGGAATCGAGGTTCGGGGATTGGACGGATGTTCCACTTGGACAGACGATCGCTCAGATGCCCCACTGTGACGAATCGAGGTTCGGGGATTGGACGGATGTTCCACTTGGACAGACGATCGCTCAGATGCCCCACTGTGACGAATCGAGGTTCGGGGATTGGACGGATGTTCCACTTGGACAGACGATCGCTCAGATGCCCCACTGTGAGGAATCGAGGTTCGGGGATTGGACGGATGTTCCACTTGGACAGACGATCGCTCAGATGCCCCACTGTGACGAATCGAGGTTCGGGGATTGGACGGATGTTCCACTTGGACAGACGATCGCTCAGATGCCCCACTGTGACGAATCGAGGTTCGGGGATTGGACGGATGTTCCACTTGGACAGACGATCGTTCAGATGCCCCACTGTGACGAATCGAGGTTCGGGGATTGGACGGATGTTCCACTTGGACAGACGATCGCTCAGATGCCCCACTGTGACGAATCGAGGTTCGGGGATTGGACGGATGTTCCACTTGGACAGACGATCGCTCAGATGCCCCACTGTGACGAATCGAGGTTCGGGGATTGGACGGATGTTCCACTTGGACAGACGATCGCTCAGATGTCCCACTGTGAGGAATCGCGGTTCGGACAAATGTCCCACTGTGACGAACCAATACAGAGGAAGGACGTTCCGCAGTGAGAGATTGACGACGTTCGGAGATGGAATGGACATGCTGTAACAGACTGACGTTCAGACAAAAGAACGATGGCGGGCCAACTGTAACAAGGTTGATGATCACAGGGGCAATCCACGGGTGTAATACCAGAAACAAATTAACTATAGAAGTGTGTAGCACTAGATTAGACTAGCGCTCGTCAAACAGCTTATACCACTAAACACTTGCACAGACCCTACACACGCAAAAACGAAATGCAAAGGTGTCACGGGGAATCATGAGTGTGACTAATTATGTAAATTTCATAAGCTGAATATTCAAATTTCTTTGAAATGCAATCTGTCTATTTTAATATAAGGATGCAGACTTCTGGTTCATTTGCTTCTGCTACCATGCACCATCACTATGGGCCGACATAGCACAGTCGGTAGAGCACCGGCGTGTTTAGCCGGGGTCGTGGGTTCGAATCCCTCTGACGACCAATTTATTCTTTCTCTCTCAAAATGCATTTCATATGTAAGAAACTGACGCTCAGACAAAAGAAGAACGGTCCACTATGATAGACTGGACCGGCGCGATAAATATACTGGTGTATATAATATATCTGTATACATTGCGTTACACCTTCACTTGTCCACCCATGTATATATTTTGCTGTTCAGTGTATCATTGCTGCCAGTGAATTTATGGAAGCAATACGCATGTATATGAAGAAGAAAAAATGTTCATACGAAATAAGCATTCCTGGACGTTGTATCTGCTCCAACATGACCGCTGGTAACACGTGAAGATTTGGTCCGTCAAACATCGGTCTTTTTATGTGCTATAAACTTGATTTAATGACGCATTGATGCAGTGTTTTATGTAGAATGCAATTCACTGTCCACATTAAATAACCAAGTGAAGTTTTTACAGGTAGCCCCGAGAAACGCGAGGATCGGTGAATTTCTAAAACACCGGAAGCATCAAGTTTTGTAGATCCCTGAGAAGACCGGGGCGGAAAGAAAGAATGTCCCAGGGAACATTGTCCTCTCTCTCATATGTTATTATTTAGGAATATATGCTCTTCCTAAAATGCAAATCAGGAATAAAATCAGAGTTAAAGATAGGAGTCGCACATTCTTTCTTTATACACCGGCTAACGTTATGCTATATTGGATACACAGTGAAACCTGTGGATACCGACATCTGGGTAAACAGACCAATCTCTGAATATTGACATTATCCAATGTCCCAATACTAAAGGAGATGGTACGATAAGGCGGCATTTTGGCCTATACGTGATGCGGTTGAAATTGAAAAAATAAAATGTCCTAGAAATAATTTTTTTAATGTCACGACAAGAGAAAAAATATGTACACAGTATGTGAAAGTTCCAGCACGATTGCGTTATTTAAGTTATGACATAAATTGGAAACCCGCAGCATGTGCTATTTCGTGAAAAAAGGTCTAAATCGAGTCATTTAAACACACATTTGGACACGAAGGACTCCTTCGACCAAATTTTTTTTACAGCACTGAAGATATGACGCCACCGCACATCAGCAATTTAAACGGCGTTTTAGTCCAAGGGATCCTTCGTGTCTACATGTGTGTTTGAATGACTCGATTTAGACCCTTTGTTCACGAATTAGCACATGCTGTGGATTTCAATTTCATGTCATAACTATAATTACAATGCAATGGAGCTAGAAGTGTCAATTATTTTGTTCAAATATTGTCTCTTACCGTTACATTGAAAAACCATTATTTTTAGGACATTTTATTTTTCCGATTTTAACCACATCAAGTACAAAATGACGCCTTATCGTACCATCTCCTTTAAAATATTTTGAACATTGATAAACCAGAACTCTGTCAAATCCGACATTATAATCTGGTCCCCAGCATGGTCGGTTTACACGGGGTTCACTAAGGTAGAGACTGACATCTCACACACAGGCCCTATTAAATTTCAAACAAGGAAAAATTCAATTTCTCATGAATGACCTATACTCCTTGGTGTACAATATTGTTGGACAACTATACACCTTTTTCAATAGGACTGAATCTGTTGTCATGGTAACTATTTCATTTTAATAAAAATAACATGAAAATAGATAAGAAAAGGTCAGAACGTTATGTGTGTATGCATTAGAAAGAGAACGAACGTGGTGACCCTCATATTTTAATTGGTGTTTCGATGAAACAGTGTTTTCTGAAAATTTTAGAAAAAATCTGTGTTCATTGTTGATAGTTAAATTTCTTTGTTATTTTTCTCCGTTACTTATTCATTGCTGTTAACCCGAGACGTGATGCGGCGAGCCCCCAGTTTTATTTCATTTTTCTGTACTAATTCATTTGAAAAGTTTTGTCTTCACCTTAATAATGCACAAATTCGAAGTGTAAACGTAGAAGTCGACTTGTGTATGCAGATGACCTTAATCGGCTATATTAAAAGAGACTTGCCGATTTTAACCTAATACTCAACGCACAACATTAACGGAAATACCTGTACTAGATAATTTTCTCGTCTTTTTTTTATTTTTCCCATCGGACCACCTCATTGACCCGTGTGGTAACCTGTCACAGACCTGTTTTGATGGATGACCGGTGACGGTAGATGGCCCCGGGGCTGGCGACTGTTCGTACAGCGGCTCATGAACTCCCGCACTTTATGCTGCCATCATTACAGTTTTACGACCAGTATGACCGTCCACTCATCGTGGCGTTGTCATCTAAATCGTTGGTTTTATTTCCTTTTTATTCCAGTTTCATCCGGGAAATAAGAGCTTAAGGGAAGAAATAAAGAAGTTTCTTGATATAGACGCATTGTATCATGCATCTGCAACATTTCGCTTTCGGTATTTATGCATACCGTATGGTGCGTTTGGTTTTTAGTACCAATTTACTATGCGTATGAAGACTTTATAATTAGCAATAAAATTGGGAGGCATCTCTTTCCATTGTGCTCATCGCAGTTTTGATAACTTGGGAATGACTACGTGCTGTTTTTATCTTAGTCCGGGTCGTTTGCAGTCTGGCATAGGTGACATGGTGTCTATGGGAAGAATTCCCAATGCCGTTCTAAAACTATTAAATAATTGTGTAAAAAATTTTTGTTACCATTATCAGTTTGCATTGTTCTCGATCGAGTTCCTGCTACAACGATTGTATTGCATGACGGGTCAGATGTGAAAGGAAACACAGACAAAAAATATGTTGATGGCCCGTCACCATTAATTGATGATGACAAATGGTGACGAGGTCACCACCATTTCTTGGTGTGGGGGCTTTGATTGTCTTCAACAGTAAATCGTGAGGAGTAATGAATGTAGATTTCAGGTCATCACCATTTATTGGAGTGGGGGCCTTGTATGTCATCACTAATGAATAGTGATGGCCATCACCATTTGTTGGTGATGATGAATACCGTGATGGTTCTCACTGAACACCATTTATTGGTGAAGCTGTCGTCACCGTTGTTTAGTTTTAGATATCACCATGGTTTTGACTGTGAAGAACGTCCCGGAAACTAATGTTCCTTTTCATATGTTTCTCTTTTGGAAAATATGTCTTACAGTCAGAAAAATGGTGATGCCACATCACATTACCATTTATTGGCGAGGAGGTCATTTCAACACCATTTATTGGTGATGGGACCTGGTCATCATGAATAAATGGCGATGAGCAATGAATGTAGATTTCAGGTCATCGCCATTTATTGGTGATGGGGACTGGTCATCATCAATAAATGGCGATTTATTGGTGATACTGTCGTTGCCTTATTTTGGTGATAGCTGTCAGCATTGTTTTGTTTTGACTGTGTACCTGAGTTGCAAATCAAGAAGAAAACGTCTTACCTGGGTCAAAAGACACGAATCAGACCGTCTTTCCTACCAGACATTCTTTCCTACCAGACAGTCTTTCCTACCAGACATTCTTTCCTATCAGACATTCTTTCCTACCAGACATTCTTTCCTACCAGACAGTCTTTCCTATCAGACATTCTTTCCTACCAGACAGTCTTTCCTACCAGACAGTCTTTCCTACCAGACAGTCTTTTCTACCAGACATTCTTTCCTACAAGACATTCTTTCCTACGTGACAGTCTTTCCTACCAGACAGTCTTTCCTACCCAGACATTCTTTCCCACCAGACAGTCTTTCCTACCAGACAGTCTTTCCTACCAGACATTCTTTCCTACCAAACATTCTTTCCTACCACACATTCTTTCCTACCAGACAGTCTTTTCTACCAGACAGTCTTTCCTACCAGACAGTCTTTCCTACCAGACATTCTTTCCTACCAGACAGTCTTTTCTACCAGACATTCTTTCCTACCAGACAGTCTTTCCTACCAGACAGTCTTTCCTATCAGACATTCTTTCCTACCAGACATTCTTTCCTACCAGCCATTCTTTCCTACCAGACAGTCTGTCCTACCGGACATTCTTTCCTACCGGACAGTCTTTCCTACCGGACATTCTTTCCCATCAGACATTCTTTCCCACCAGACATTCTTTCCTACCAGACAGTCTTTTCTACCAGACATTCTTTCCTACCAGACATTCTTTCCTACCAGACAGTCAGACATCCTTTCCTACCAGACATTCTTTCCTACCAGACAGTCTTTCCTACCAAACATTCTTTCCTACCAGACATTCTTTCTTACCAGACATTCTTTCCTACCAGACATTGTTTCCTACCAGACATTCTTTCCTACCAGACATTCTTTCCTACCAGACATTCTTTCCTACCAGACATTCTTTCCTACTAGACAGTCTGTCCTACCAGACATTCTTTCCTACCAGACATTCTTTCCTACCAGACATTCTTTCTTACCAGACATTCTTTCCTACCAGACAGTCTTTCCTATCAGACATTCTTTCCTACCAGACATTCTTTCCTACCAGACAGTCTGTCCTACCAGACAGTCTGTCCTACCAGACAGTCTTTCCTATCAGACAGTCTTTCCTATCAGATATTCTTTCCTACCAAACATTCTTTCCTACCAGACAGACATTCTTTCCTACCAGACAGTCTGTCCTACCAGACAGTCTTTCCTATCAGACATTCTTTCCTACCAGACATTCTTTCCTACCAGACAGTCTGTCCTACCAGACAGTCTTTCCTATCAGATATTCTTTCCTACCAAACATTCTTTCCTACCAGACAGCAGACCAGATATTCTTTCCTACCAAACATTCTTTCCTACCAGACATTCTTTCCTACCAGACATTCTTTCCTACCAGACATTCTTTCCTACCAGACAGTCTTTCCTATCAGACATTCTTTCCTACCAGACATTCTTTCCTACCAGACAGTCTGTCCTACCAGACATTCTTTCCTACCAGACATTCTTTCCTACCAGACATTCTTTCCTACCAGACATTCTTTCCTACCAGACATTCTTTTCTACCAGACATTCTTTCCTACCAGACAGTCTTTCCTACCAGACATTCCTTCCTACCAGACAGTCTGTCCTACCAGACAGTCTTTCCTACCAGACAGTCTTTCCTATCAGATATTCTTTCCTACCAAACATTCTTTCCTACCAGACAGTCTTTTCTACAAGACATTCTTTCCTACCAGACATTCTTTCCTACCAGACATTCTTTCCTACCAGACATTCTTTCCTACCAGACATTCTTTCCTACCGGACAGTCTTTCCTACCAGACATTCTTTCCTATCAGATATTCTTTCCTACCAAACATTCTTTCCTACCAGACAGTCTTTTCTACCAGACATTCTTTCCTACCAGACATTCTTTCCTACCAGACATTCTTTCCTACCAGACAGTCTTTCCTATCAGACATGCTTGCCTACCAGACATTCTTTCCTACCAGACAGTCTGTCCTACCAGACATTCTTTCCTACCAGACATTCTTTCCTACCAGACATTCTTTCCTACCAGACATTGTTTCCTACCAGACATTCTTTCCACCACCAAACACGCCATTCTTTCACCTGGACTTGTTCTTTCCTACCAGACAGTCTTTCCTATCAGACATTCTTTCCTACCAGACATTCTTTCCTACCAGACAGTCTGTCCTACCAGACAGTCTGTCCTACCAGACAGTCTTTCCTATCAGACAGTCTTTCCTATCAGATATTCTTTCCTACCAAACATTCTTTCCTACCAGACAGTCTTTTCTACAAGACATTCTTTCCTACCAGACATTCTTTCCTATGAAGACTGATCTTTCTATCAGACATTCTTTTCCTACCAGGACAATTCTTTTCCTCCCACCAGAACTTTCATTCTTTCCACTGCACCAGACAGTCTGTCCTACCAAGACATTCTTTCCTATCGGACAGTCTTTCTACCAGACATTCTTTCCTATCCAGATATTCTTTCCTACCAAACATTCTTTCCTACAGACATTCTTTCCTGAACATTCTTTTTCCTACCAGACATTCTTTCCTACCAGACAGTCTTTTCCTACCATCAGACATTCTTTCCTGAACATTCTTTTCCTACCAGACAGTCTGTCCTACCAGACATTCTTTCCTACCAGACATTCTTTCCTACCAGACATTCTTTCCGACCAAGCATTCTTTCCTACCAGACAGTCTTTTCCACCAGACATTCTTTCCTACCAGACAGTCTTTCCTACCAGACATTCTTTCCTACCAGACAGTCTGTCCTACCAGACAGTCTGTCCTACCAGACAGTCTTTCCTACCAGACAGTCTTTCCTATCAGATATTCTTTCCTACCAAACATTCTTTCCTACCAGACAGTCTTTTCTACAAGACATTCTTTCCTACCAGACATTCTTTCTTATCAGACATTCTTTCCTACCAGACAGTCTTTCCTATCAGACATTCTTTCCTACCAGACATTCTTTCCTACCAGACAGTCTGTCCTATCAGACATTCTTTCCTACCAGACATTCTTTCCTTCTTTCCTACCAGACAGTCTTTCCTACCAGACATTCTTTCCTATCAGTCTTTCCTACCAAACATTCTTTCCTACCAGACATTCTTTCCTACCAGACATTCTTTCTTACCAGACATTCTTTCCTACCAGACATTCTTTCCTACCAGACATTCTTTCCTACCAGACAGTCTGTCCTACCAGACATTCTTTCCTACCAGACATTCTTTCCTACCAGACATTCTTTCCTACCAGACATTCTTTCTTACCAGACATTCTTTCCTACCAGACAGTCTTTCCTATCAGACATTCTTTCCTACCAGACATTCTTTCCTACCAGACAGTCTGTCCTACCAGACAGTCTGTCCTACCAGACAGTCTTTCCTATCAGACAGTCTTTCCTATCAGATATTCTTTCCTACCAAACATTCTTTCCTACCAGACAGTCTTTTCTACAAGACATTCTTTCCTACCAGACATTCTTTCCTATCAGACATTCTTTCCTACCAGACATTCTTTCCTACCAGACATTCTTTCCTACCGGACAGTCTTTCCTACCAGACATTCTTTCCTATCAGATATTCTTTCCTACCAAACATTCTTTCCTACCAGACAGTCTTTTCTACCAGACATTCTTTCCTACCAGACATTCTTTCCTACCAGACATTCTTTCCTACCAGACAGTCTTTCCTATCAGACATGCTTGCCTACCAGACATTCTTTCCTACCAGACAGTCTGTCCTACCAGACATTCTTTCCTACCAGACATTCTTTCCTACCAGACATTCTTTCCTACCAGACATTGTTTCCTACCAGACATTCTTTTCTACCAGACATTCTTTCCTACCAGACAGTCTTTCCTACCAGACATTCCTTCCTACCAGACAGTCTGTCCTACCAGACAGTCTTTCCTACCAGACAGTCTTTCCTATCAGATATTCTTTCCTACCAAACATTCTTTCCTACCAGACAGTCTTTTCTACAAGACATTCTTTCCTACCAGACATTCTTTCTTACCAGACATTCTTTCCTACCAGACAGTCTTTCCTATCAGACATTCTTTCCTACCAGACATTCTTTCCTACCAGACAGTCTGTCCTATCAGACATTCTTTCCTACCAGACATTCTTTCCTTCTTTCCTACCAGACAGTCTTTCCTACCAGACATTCTTTCCTATCAGTCTTTCCTACCAGACAGTCTAGTCTTTTACACTGGTGGTCGATAGACTTATACTCTCTAAAAAACATTGAGTGAAAAAAGTTCTCTCAAGTAATAGTGGAAATTCTTCCCGCTCAATTGAGCGAAATTTACTCAAGTTTGAGTGAAACTCACTCAAGCTGAACTCACTCAAATTGAGTGTTTGAGTTGGAGAAATTTCCACTCTTACTCGAGTGAAATTTCACTCAGGTTTTTTTTACAGAGTACACTGTCAGAATTTTTTGGCATAGACGTGACGTATCCAAAATAGTTGGGTCAATATGACCCAAAATGTTCGGGTTAAAATGGAATTTGACCCAAACACTTTGAGTCCGTCACGTCTATAGCCCAAAAATATCTGGTCAATTGGACCCAATTCGTCTGACAGTGTAGTCGAGGTTTGACTGGGTTCGGGCAGATACCCTATAGACAAAATGAGATCCTTAGAGGAAGTCTAGCTGTCACCCGAAGACAAAAATTGTATACTTCTTACTAATCACTCAGAGGTATTTAATGATAGACACCAATATACCCCAGGCAGTATAGTCCTATCCAACTCACATATGTGAAGCAGGTATTTAACCCTGCCATGAACAAACGTGCACGTTGTGCGCGATCTGTGCCACATTTGTTGAGGTTTTATATCCCATTCGGATTATTTCCATCTGGTGGTGATATCACATTTCTACTATACAAACACTCCCTGAATACAGACGAGTTTAATTGGCTCTGAGGAAAAAAAACATTTGATATTTCGAGACATCCCGAGTCTGGATGGGATGCTGGGTATAGGTCGCAAACCACTAAAAAAAAAACAGCCGTACTTAAAATGTAATCGATCGGCTGCGCACAAAACTACATTCTCAAAAATTCGCCACCGCAAATGACCCACCACGCCAGGTAGCCTGACTTTTCGCTCAAACATATACAGAATTCAGCATACATTCGCTACCATATTTTCGAGCTACAGCTGCCGGAAGTTAGGTCATTCCGCACAACACAATCACGGCGAATATGGGAGATAGGCAATCAACCTGGCCCTGAGTTTTTTGCCCTATTAAAATTTTAAAAGGTTGTTTGGATAATTTTCAGTGTTTA
Source organism: Hanleya hanleyi (assembly GCA_036873755.1). Classification (NCBI taxonomy): domain Eukaryota; kingdom Metazoa; phylum Mollusca; class Polyplacophora; order Lepidopleurida; family Hanleyidae; genus Hanleya; species Hanleya hanleyi. The sequence continues at coordinate 4,495 of JAVTVY010003174.1, read as the reverse complement.
ATATTATAGAAACAGTTTATCATATATCACAACCCATTTCTCGCCCAGTCAGGTATAATGACCAATCACATTTCACCAAAAGTCAAGTCCTGATTATAGTGTTAAGCCCCCCCCCCGCAAAATCAATGGTGGTTTGTGACCTACACACTCGCAGCTGTGCTGCCAACACGTGGGTTGTTTTCATAGAAAACTTTCTGGCACAGGAGGACCATTTTGATGAGTTTGTTAATTCGGAGGAAGATGATGTTCAGAAAACTAGAATTATTTTATTCTGCTCTACAGACTTCCGTTTTCGGAAGTGTAATACACTGTACTTCTATATCTTTGTCCGTAGAAGATTATATCATGGCCGATCCGCCGCATCTTGGCGAGCTGGTCCATTGTACACTGCAATTGATATTGTTTGGGCTCAGGAACTCGCTTGGATATAGGATTTATAGGATGAAGCAAATCCTAGCTAATTCCTTTATTCTTGGGAGAGACGTTTCAATACAGAATCTCATATATCCTTTTCAAGCGAATGAATGATCCATATAAGAGTTTATATACCAAATTCTAGATGAATTAAAATATGGAACATAAACATGCTAAGGCATTAAACACTTGTGTAAACGCATTTTTGTTCAAACCCTACAAGTGTTTAGGGGACATCGACTTTGTAGTTGTTGTTTTTTTAAAACATTTTTTACTACTTTTTCTGAATTTCTTGTGGATATTCTTCACTTAAAACCTATTTTCTACAAACAGATTTTAGTTTATGACATGATTGCTTTAGATTTCTTTCATTCCTAGTAACTTCGTCATAACTGTCTATAGAATTTTTTTTTCACCGAAAACGAAACTCTTGGAAACGTTTACACTGCGGTTGAATCATTCACACCGCGGTGGAAACCTTTAAACCGTGGTGTAAACGTTTTCAAGAATTTAGATTGTTTTTTGGTGAAAAAAGGGCGAAGAAGTTTTGACAACGTTACTAGGGTTGTGGATAATCTGAAGAAATTTTGTGTTAACCCTATCTGTCCTGGGGGGGGGGGGGCATTTCGCCCCCCCCCCCTCTAAATATTTTTCTTACCCCTCGAGATAGGTGGCTACTCTCTAAAATAATTTAGAAAACTACAATTTAGAATCTACTACATTGAAATTTTCAATCTAATAGATGGGATATTCAATCGAAATAGATTGGTTACTAATTCCAATCTGATAGATTGAATTTTCAATCTGATTATTTTAGAGAGTAGGGGGCTGGAACTTATCACACTATACCCTTGGGTCAAGCTCTACCAGAACATGCCAAAATTGCAAGATAGCCGCTTTGATGACGTTATCGTGATGTCATATTCAAAACAGACATTTTTGGGTCGATTTTTCGGTCAGATTTTTCGATTTTTTATACACATGGTTTCTTTGCAATAGCTGCATGATAAATCAGTAAATAATAGTCTGATGTAAAATAAAATAGATTTTGCCCAATTTTCCTCGAAGAAAAGCAGGAATTTTGAAGAAAAATGACGAAAACATCGCTTTTCTGGTACCCCACATGACCGCCATCTCGAATTTATCCATGATTCTCTACTCGTGGGTTATGAAGAGTCGCGGTGGATCAGCTGTCATTTTTTGTCGTTCCGGAGATAGAGGAGAAAGTTTGGTATGGGGTCGGGGGGGGGGGGAGATAATGCCCCACCCCCTTCAGGCCTGGTAGGATTAAACTTTGAAAAAAACGGTATAGAAAGATTACACAGCGGTGTAAAACATTTACACTCCTATTGTAAATAGGATTTTGACAATTTTTGAATTTTATTGCATTTCCCGACTTCTTCTATAAAGCTGGGATTAATAGCGTTTTCCAATAAATCGCATTTTCTTTTTATTTGCAAAAAGTTACCATGAAAAAGTGAAAACTATCAAGTGAAACGAAATCGCAAGAAAATGTAGAGCGAAACGCAAGAAATGAAAAAAAAATTAACAGAGAATTCAGTTGATTCTTGGAAAATGCAAAGAAAACCCAAGCAACTACAAAAAATCGCCAAATGATGTCCTTCCTGGGTCACCGTAATATAGTTAGTATTATATCAAACGAATCACATTTTTGCTGGGATGGAGTATACCGTTTTGCCGTACCGTCTAAAATATCAGAAAAATGTTTCAAAATGTTTCAACTTGAAAGACTATTTGACCGCCTTTTTAACAACGACAGAAAGTGCAGCTAGCTTATTATACGGATCTATCTAAATTCACTATGGACGGATCTGAATTTTCTGATGATAGTTTTATAGTATCGCCCTTAGCAGATGTTTGTGCTGGTGTACAAGAAGTGCAGACATCAATTTAAAAGCCATCAGTCATCTGATGTCTTCGGTGTTTGACCGGAATTTCTTTTCAAAACATAATTGAACACATGCTAGTCAAAACTCGTTGTTCGCAAGCATAGCTTCGTTGCTAAAAGATGACCACTGGCAGGATAGCTGGAATAATTGATGGGTCAACGACATTGTAGCTTTTGATAGACAGATAACAATAGCTTTGTTCACTAAATGAGATGATTTTAATCTCGCAAGTATTTTTCTTTCGAGGGGATGTGCTTCACTGCCCAGGTCGTACAATGCCGGGTGTTGGGGAAAGCTATTGTGGATTTCTGGTCATTTCTTGGACATTTACAAGTTGTCACACAGATCGTCTTTTAATGATTCGCTCTCACCGGGTTCCAATTGTGAAACTATTTACTAAGTAAGCACTACAGTCCGCACGACCGCCATTGTAATGATACAATTATTTTCTCTCCCAAAACAACAATTAGTTTCACATTTGTGACACGGTGCAAATTGGCAGGCGGGGTTTCAAGAAATAACACAGAATGTGAAAACGTAACAGGTTCTCTCTTCTGGGTCATTTACTTTGGATTCTATACTGCTACAGTAATGGACGTCTGTGCAATGCGGTAACTGCACATATGATTTATAGCTGTTTCATCGGATTGATGAGAAATTTCTCGTTGGGGTCTACTAATATATCATTGTCTATGTCGCATGGGCGTCGCCAGGAGTTCTTGGGAAGGGGTCGTTTCTCGGTATGCTTACAGAGAGCGCAGTATTGTTCTGTTCAACATAGAAAAATGGCATGCAGCTGGGCGCTGAGTTGGGGTCGTTCGACTCCTTTATTCAAACGACTTTTTCGTGTGATAAAGGCTAGATTTTCGAAGGCATTTCAGTTGTCAAAAAAAAAAAACGAAAACTAGAGGTTGAAAGTTAAACAATCAATTTCTTAAACCGAACTTGATGAATTCTGTAAATAGAGAAGTGTTCGAATTCTAACTCTTTCTTTTCAGCCAAGTTGGATTGTAGAGGCGATTTGGGTGATTTCTCAAGAATCGATATCCCTGATTGATTATCCGTGATCTATAACTAATACCGGTAAATACTATAGGTTTTCTGGATTCAAACTGCAGTTCCTTTGGTCATTTTTTACATGTGGCTTGACATGATGTAGTCCATTCGTCTTTTGCAAAGTCAGCATTAAAAGCAACAATGGAATGGTTACAATGCAGATGTACATGCACAAGATACAGTAACATCTGTGAATCATTCTTGACCCATGGAATAATGATGACATCACCGTCATCAGTTAGGCCGAGCAGGAACTTTCTGAATATCTCTGAGTACTTTGAGAATCAAATCCTGCGACGGAATATCTGGAAGCTACCTTCTCCAGGCTCTATAGTTCTTGTAAGATTACAAAGTACTATTACAAAGTTGTCAGAATATTAGCCCGTGTGATCGCATCAGTTCCTGTCAGATTACGAAGTATCATTATAAAGCAATCAAGATTATCAGCCTCTGTGACCGCATCAGTTCTTGTCAGATTACGAAGTACTATTACAATGTTGTCAGAATATCAGCCCGTGTGATCGCATCAGTTCTTGTCAGATTACGAAGTACTATTACAATGCAGTCAGAAGATCAGCCCCTGTGATCGCATCAGTTCTTGTCAGATTACGAAGTACTATTACAATGTTGTCAGAATATCAGCCCGTGTGATCGCATCAGTTCTTGTCAGATTACGAAGTACTATTACAATGCAGTCAGAAGATCAGCCCCTGTGATCGCATCAGTTCTTGTCAGATTACGAAGTACTATTACAATGTTGTCAGAATATCAGCCCGTGTGATCGCATCAGTTCTTGTCAGATTACGAAGTACTATTACAATGCAGTCAGAATATCAGCCCCTGTGATCGCATCAGTTCTTGTCAGATTACGAAGTACTATTACAATGTTGTCAGAATATCAGCCCGTGTGATCGCATCAGTTCTTGTCAGATTACGAAGTACTATTACAATGCAGTCAGAATATCAGCCCCTGTGATCGCATCAGTTCTTGTCAGATTACGAAGTACTATTACAATGTTGTCAGAATATCAGCCCGTGTGATCGCATCAGTTCTTGTCAGATTACGAAGTACTATTACAATGCAGTCAGAATATCAGCCCCTGTGATCGCATCAG
>JAVTVY010003173.1:0-32941 GCA_036873755.1 Hanleya hanleyi | reverse complement strand
CTGCTTACGTTCTCAACACGGACCCGATGGATCGACCCGGTGAACACTGGGTGGCCGTGTACTTGACAGAAGAGCAGGGCGAATACTTTGACCCGTACGGCCTGCCACCCCTCCATCCCGATTTACCAGACTTCATGGATCAAGGCACAGAGACGTGGTGTTGGAACAGTCAAACGTTGCAAAGCCTGACCAGTAGCGTGTGCGGACAATATTGCTTGTTTTACCTGTACCATCGATGCCGGGAAGACCCTTATCTACCATCGTACAGATGTTTGACGAGTACCCCAAGGCCGAGGACCGCGATGTACTCGTCTATGACTGGGCCGCCCATCATTTCAATGTACAAGCCCCGTTCTGGGCTTGAATTATTTCAATGTACATACGCCCGCTGTTTCGGCTTCAGTTAATGACAAGCCCCTTGTTCTGGGCTTCAGTTAATGACAAGCCCCTTGTTCTGGGCTTCAGTTAATGACAAGCCCCTTGTTCTGGGCTTGAGTTTTCACGTGGTTGTTCTCACGTTGTTGTTGTTCAATGAATAAAAAAATGAGATCTCACCAAAAACCCTGTCTTGTGTGTTTTATTCCTGATGCATTAATGCCCAATGCGGAGATTCAGTCAAACTGAAATCAGTGGTGTAGGATGGGACCAAAATGTAACCCATCAAGTTTAGAATGCAAGAGCACTATAGTAAAAATAGAGAGCCAATGAAATCAGCCCACAGACCAAGTACGTGTTTTTTGGTCTAGGTTTGGAGCGGGCATTTCATTGAGGTACGTGTATACGGTGAGTGAAGAGACTCGTCCAACACGTATCGATTATGACTATCAGTGCTAGGTAACCCATCAAGGTTAGAATGCAAGAGCACTATAGTAAAAATAGAGAGCCAATGAAATCAGCCTACAGACCCAAGTACGTGTTTTTTGGTCTAGGTTTGGAGCGGGCATTTCATTGAGGTACGTGTATACGGTGAGTGAAGAGACTCGTCCAACACGTATAGATTATGACTATAAGTTCTATTAGCCAATCAGTGGCCTAGAATGGAGCCAAAGGTTACCATCCATGTCCAGAAAAACATTACCCGGCTGTACAAGAACCCAGATGTAGGCGCGGACGTCAGCGAAAGCACACCGTGAATACCCCAATTCGATTGGCTGATTGTTCGATCGCTGATTGGTTCTTTTTCTCGACCGCTGATTGGCTCTTTTTTCTCGACCGCTGATTGGTCCACATGGAACTGCCCATCTTTCCCAGGTTCATCTAGAATCCCCTTTTTTTGTGCTCAAGCTCTGACTATAGCGATACCGCAACATTGTCTCATTGGACATTGGACCGTCTGACCTGGAGGTGACCCTTTGACCTTTTGACCCGCGTCCGCGCGCGCGCGCGCGCACTGCCGGGGATGACGCGGGATGACGCGGGATGACGCGCGCGCGCGCTGCGGGGCGCTGGGGCGGGAAAACACCCCGGCGGTTGAACATTGCAACTCTTGTATGTTTGGAGGTAGTGTTTAGTGAAAACCCGGAAGTGACGTGACAACCCACGTCACCTGCGTATATACTGCTGTAAAATAGAGCCGATTTTATTTCTTTGGAAGGGACAAGGTGAATTGCGCTTTTTATACTACTAAACTGTGATGTAGATTACATCTTACATAGGCCTTAAGGCCGTGATATGCATATGAAGCATTCTGGGGCATGGTCAATACTTTCCAATTTTCCCTTCGTCTACTACTCGCCGATTTTTTTGATTTTTTTATTATTTATTTATTTATTTATTTATTTATTTCCTCGAGAGCTTTAAAATAAGACCTCACTCTACCCCATCGGGCCACTAGTGCTCCAACATGTCCACCCCGTATGGATTGATACATACCAATATCCCAGTATATGAGTGTATATGGGTCTATATGGATCTATATGGATCTATATACAAGCCTACGCGGTACTTTCAAATTTTTTCCATCGTATTCTACATGATCAACCTCATAGCTCATAGTAAAAGCCATAAAAAACCCGATCACCCCTATACCCATTCAGGCTAAATATAGCGGACATGATCTTCGAATTGGTCTAGTCCGAGTTGTCTCCCTTGCACCAAAGCGAATAGATGGCGCTGTGGTTTGAACGACTTTATTATCCGGGGGAATTTTGGTGTTCAGTAGCCATTTTGTGTTTTCTGAGCGGGAGAACATTCTCTGTTGCAGTGTATAACGGAACTTTGTTCCATTTCGGTATCCGCTGAGATGAATAATGTGATCTGCATCATGCATCGCCTGCATGTCACACGTAGACTGAAATCGAGGGAGTGTGCTGTGTTGTGTTCCAGCGGACGCATCAATTTGTGTGATATCAGACAGGAAACGTGAAAATTGATATTCTTTCACAGATTTCGAAGTGTAGACAGTTCTGGTGAGCTGAACGCAGCCTTTATGTGCAGCGATTGAACGATGATGTAGGCCACCGAACAGGTTTTGTGGAATCAACATTCTGTAACACGCCTCCCTTGACTGGAGGGATTTTATCGGACATCTGCAGTACGGAACGCTATTTTGTTGCATACATTCGCTTATCGTGGCAGTCCGTATAATTTGTCAATTTTTGTGTTTGGTTTCGTGAGAGAGGACGACATTCGTTTTCATCAGTGCAAAACTACCGCTCCCGTACCACAACAGTGAAAGCTGGTGGATGAAATTCTACTCCACGGGAACGAATGAATGGAATATCTTACCAAACTCTCAGGTAGGATGTGGGTTTCAGGGGTTCACCGGGTGTGACAATTTCTTTATAATGATTTGTGATAAAAGCGGGTAAAACCTAATGTCAAAATCTCGTTGAAGGTCACGGAGATGTCGATTTATTGCTGATCAGCTGATTTCCAGGACAGACAGACATTATCTCGCTCTTTTCTCTTCGAAATTCTTATAATTTTCTCAATACAAATAAATATTTAAATTGACTCTGAGTTTTCTGTTGGCATTATTTCAGCAATATTATGCACTAAAATCTGATGATTCGAAATAAAACTAGGAAATTTTTATGCTTGAACAATGATAACAAAGCACACTCATATACAGTGAGCATAGCTTGCACTAACTCACACTTGGCGGCCATGCATATCTTGTACTCACTGACACTTGGCGGCCATCTTGTACCCACCTCCCACATCATGACACTCGCGGCCATCTTGTACCCACCTCCCACATCTTGCACTCACTCACACTCGCGGCCATCTTGTACCCACCTCCCACAGCCCACTAAAAGTATAAATACGTGTATATTGTGACATTTATTCACCCATACAATCATGAATTCAACAAGACGTGCGCTGTTTACACATCACCCCGCTAGGGACCCGAGAAATGCCGCTACAGAACACAGAGAGCTGGTTAGCGTTCAGGAAAATGATGGAATGATGGTAACCACCAGTTTTCAAAGGGAATTGGAAGACGAAACAACCATCTTAACACGCAGTACAGAAGAATTAGAACAACTCCGGCGAACTGTCGAAGAAAATGCACAATTGGAAAGACTAAGGGATGCACATGACGAAGAAATAAGCACGATGGAGACCATACAAGAACCCGATGATGACACAACTGACGAGGAACTACAAGATGAACTGCCATGGTTAAATAGTAGACGTGGGCCAACGACAACGCCTGGTGAAATTCCAATGATTTCAACTACCGCCGAAACTCCGCCACAACAATGCTCTGGGTGTGAAGCCCAGATAACTCGCCTGAACAACTTGATTAATGGACTGAAAGAAGACCTGATTAAAATGGACGAGGAGATTCACAGACAATACGAACAACTGGATAAAGAGCAGAAAATATCACGCTGTAGCATATGTACAGATGACGAAAGCGAGTTTGCTGTTTTGCCATGCGGTGATTTATGCCTATGTGCGGGTTGTTGGGTGACACTGACGTGTGTAGGAGACATGTGCCATTGCACTGAGGCCGGCGAGAACCATCTCAAAATAAAATGTCCAATTTGCCGGAAACATGTAGGAGGGATAAAGAAAATCTACCGTGCGTAAGTGTGGTGGTGTAACACTAACGGCCCTTTTCAGGGCCAACCATCTTCCCCGGAAGAGGAAACTTCTAAAAAGCACAAAAATTAACATCAGACCCCATCATTGTTATCCCCAAAGAAAAAAAATTCAATTTTTTCAATTTTTTAACAATTAAATATTGAAAAAACGGAAAAAGGGGAATTGGAAGGGGGGGACAAGGGGGAGGGAAGGTTGATGGCATGGCCAAAATTTTTTTTTTATTTTAAAAACAAGGAAAAAAAGATTAAAATGGAACCCAAAAAAAACTTTTTCATTTTCTATGTTTTTTAACAATTAAATATTGAAAACAAGGCAGGGAAAAAGGGGGCGGGGTCGGGAGGAGGGAAGGTTGATGGAATAGCCAATCTAGGGAAGCCCCTAATGGACCAATGGGGACGAGTGAGGTATCAAATTGAAGCTTAGGTGAAGGGGCATCTGATGCACTGGGTATGGGATTGAACTATCACCCTTCTGCGCATGCGCGGCAGTGAAGGGGTATAAAAATAGCCTTTTTGGAGCTGGGGATAGCCAAAAATTTTTTTTCTGCTAGATATTCATTGGTACGTGATACTTTTGATAAGGTTATAATGGGGCGATATAGAAGAGAAATCTCAGCTAGATATTCATAGTGACGTGATACTTTTTGTGATACTTTTGATAAGGTTGAAGGGCTATCTAATGGACTGGGTGGAAGGTTGAATTAGGGTGATTCTGCGCATGCGCGACGGTCTAAAGGTATGAAAATACACGTATTGGAACTAGAGAACAAAAGAATGAACACTAAGATCCGGAGGTACTGCTGGGTCAAAGGGAAAATCTTCTCCACGTCTCATGCTTTTCGTCTCATACAAGCGGCTAGGCAGGTAGGAGGGCTGGCTGGCTGGCTGGCTGATCAAGTCAGGTCAGGTAAGTCAGATTGAATACACCCTTTCCCTAAAAATCGACTCCTTTTATACATTTTACTACTCGCGGCCATCTTGTACCCACCTCCCACATCTCACTGACACTGGCGGCCATCTTGTACCCACCTCCCACCAAATCACACTGGCGGCCATCTTGTACCCACCTCCCACATCTTCCACTCACTGGCGGCCATCTTGTACCCCCCTCCCACATCTTTCACTCACACTGGCGGCCATCTTGTACCCACCTCCCACATCTTTCACTCACACTGGCGGCCATCTTGTACCCACCTCCCACATGTCACTCACACTGGCGGCCATCTTGTACCCACCTCCCACATCTCACTCACACTGGCGGCCATCTTGTACCCACCTCCCACATCATGACACTCGCGGCCATCTTGTACCCACCTCCCACATCTCACTCACACTGGCGGCCATCTTGTACCCACCTCCCACATCTCACTCACACTGGCGGCCATCTTGTACCCACCTCCCACATCATGACACTCGCGGCCATTTACTACTCGCGGCCATCTTGTACCCACCTCCCACATCATGACACTGGCGGCCATCTTGTACCCACCTCCCACACATGACACTCTCGCGGCCATCTTGTACCCACCTCCCACATCTTGCACTCACTCACACTCGCGGCCATCTTGTACCCACCTCCCACATCTTCCACTGGCGGCCATCTTGTACCCACCTCCCACATCTTCCACTGGCGGCCATCTTGTACCCACCTCCCACATCTTTCACTGGCGGCCATCTTGTACCCACCTCCCACATGGCGGCCATCTTGTACCCACCTCCCACATGGCGGCCATCTTGTACCCACCTCCCACATGGCGGCCATCTTGTACCCACCTCCCACATCTTCCACTCACTGGCGGCCATCTTGTACCCACCTCCCACATCTCACTCACACTGGCGGCCATCTTGTACCCACCCCCCACATCATGACACTGGCGGCCATCTTGTACCCACCTCCCACATCATGACACTCGCGGCCATCTTGTACCCACCTCCCACATCTTGCACTCACTCACACTCGCGGCCATCTTGTACCCACCTCCCACACATGACACTCGCGGCCATCTTGTACCCCCCTCCCACACATCACGCATGCGCACAAACACACTTATGACGTCACACAAGGTTCTGCGCATGCGCAGTGAGGCGCTATTACGCCAATTTAGCCTTTGTATACTACTTTCATTGCATCTTGCCAGATCGTATGGTGTATCGCATCGCATCCTCGTACATCGCGTCTTCCTTTTCATTCTTGTCCTTGGCATCATATATCGCATCTCATCCTCAAAAGTAGTAAAAACCTTAATCTCTTATTATTCATGCGGTGGAGGCGGCCTTAAACATGAGGCGGAAATGAGGGTTGTATGATATTTGACCTTATACCTGGAGTGTATCCATGGCAAGTTGGAGAGGTTACTTCCGGTCACGTGTCTGGTGAGTGGAGGCAATAATAGGATTGTCTCCAAAAATCCGGACTTTTAGTTTCGTGAGGGGGCGTTAAAGTGGGAAATGTGGAAGGTAGTGCACAGGGAACGTTGACCATTGACCATTGCACATGACCTTGGAACCTGGATAAGTGAGTGAGTAAGTGAGTGAGTGAGGTACAAGTGATTGGGTGAGTGAGTGGGAGAAACGTGTCTGAGTTAGGTACGAGTGATTGAATGTGTGAAACGTGTCCAGTGTCCGTCTTAACGCAATGACGTCCCAACGCTACCCCATTCCAGCGCACACACACACACACACACCCACGCACACACACACAATTATACCTAGCCCCTAATGTCTCTCCTTGAGGCAATCACGTGAAAGAAAGAGAGATCAACAACAACAAGCATATTGCGTATTGCACATTTTATTATTCCTTTCATCACATCATACCGCAGCTGGTGTAGTCGCTTTTGGTGTGTTTATATAACATTATGGTGTTTATTGTCCGTGAAAGAAAGAGAGATCAACAACAACAAGCATATTGCGTATTGCACATTTTATTATTCCTTTCATCACATCATACCGCAGCTGGTGTAGTCGCTTTTGGTGTGTTTATATAACATTATGGTGTTTATTGTTATTGTTATTATAGATGCATCGTCGGACATATTCGCTCTTGCCCAAAGACGAGTCATCATTTGAGAAACGGTCCTTGTCAAACTCTTCTTCGGTCATGTTCAATCTTGTTCGTTTGACGCATTGTTGGCCGTTCGCTCAATCTGGTCTACCCCTAAGCGTCTTCGAGTAGTCATACTGCAGGATACTGTTGAGGAAGCTTGTCCCGGAACAGTCGTTCTCGCATTTTGAACGCATTTTAGGGTCTCGATGGGTGGTAACCCATGTCCTCTTCCAAGTGACGCATGGTCTTCATGATGGATCGATGCGTGAGATCGCCCTTCATTTCAAGCGGCAGCAGGATATGCTATTCATAGATCACAATAGCGGTTTTTCTGATGTGAGGCCGCATGTGGATGTGCGACTGTTGTAAGTTATCCTGCCCGGCGTCTTCGAATGCCTCAGCAAGAGTATCAATAGCCGTTATCAAAATTCGACCTCAGAGGTGGTTTCCCTTTTATCCCTCAGTCAGGCCTTCCTGTGATGTGGTCTAACAGCGGCCGAGTTCAATGGGTAGGATCTCAGTATCAGTCGGTGGACTCTCAGAAACAGTCGCTCTCAGTAACTGCATCGGTTTATCGCCCCTCACTCTCCGTACGCATGTATATTCTTCTGGTTTCGCATCATCTTAGTGACTGGGGAACGTGCATTGTCATTGCATGCCCACCAGATCACCAGACACTACGGTATGAGGCGACCACCAGAAGAGTATACATGGTTACGTTTCGTTTGGAACCGTATTGTGACAGCAGCTTTTGATACGCTGGACAGGATAACTTACAGCAGGTGTACATCCACATGCGTCCTCACATCAGAAAAACAGCCATGTCCATCGGTGAACAGTATAATATGTTGCCGCTTGAATGAGGGTGATCCCATGAACCGAGACATCATGACGACCAAGCGTCACTTGGAAACGGACATGGGGTTACCACCCATCGAGGCCATGAAAATGCCGTCAAAACGCAAAAAACAGCTGTTCCGCCTGTCACGTGAACGTAGTGCGTAGTTTATAGCGTAGTTCGCCGTCGATCTACTTGAAGTCGGCATCACATCAGAATACGTGAGCGCCCACTGTGGTAGAAATGAAACCATATCCACCTAAGTGACATTACCCACTGGATAATAAGAACTGTGGACTCTCTCGTGGTATCTCTATCCTAGATACCCCTGATACACATGAGAATGGATCTGTTCATGGGAAAAGGGACTGAATTCTCAGCCAGTCAGCAATAACAACATCCTGTGTATATTGACCAATCAGATCACTTTTTTACCGCGACCATGGCGACCGTGACAACAGATTCGAAAACACCAGTTGCCTGACTTGTGGGATATTTAGTGGTAGATGAATACTTACATTTTCAAAATTAATAAATATAAAGGAAAATATTTTTAAAGTAATCGATTTGAAGAAAAAATAATTATATTAATTAATTGTCATAATTTATTGAAAATATACTTATTCATCTACTCTTAAACCAGGCAGATGTGGAAAGCAATGAAATTTGGTAAAGGTTTCGCCTTTAGCTCCAAAAGAAATCTCGACCTAATGACGATAGTCACCTGAAGGCACCGTCGTGATTTTACTGAAAAATTGTTGAAAACGACGTTAAATCCCACTCATTCACTAGTCCGACATGCAGCCCCTACAATATATTTTATAATACTGATTTTTCCATTCAATAGAAATCAGTATTATAAAAAGGGGCTGCATGTCGGACTACTCATTCACTCACTACTGAATCAGTCTAAATAGTACCGTACCCGTACTTACACCAGTAACAGTGTCCTGTGAGTGTCAAGAAGATTCCCCATACTTTGCACAGCATACCGGTATCACAGATAAGGCTGATATAAACACCTGTGCCGTGAAATTATCAAATACAACTCAGGATAACTAAGAACTCTGGATAACGAAAACTTCTTCAGTACTAGCAGTCGTTTACCCTAGCCAAGGCTTACAGTATGCTGCTAAACGAAACGACACGAGAATTTGTAGGCGGCTTGGTCAGGTCAGGCCAGTGAATGCTCATTTCTAACGTCTGGGTAATTTGCCACACGATCACTTTTACTTTCGATATAATATATGGAAGATTTCCCAGAATGTTTTACAAAAACTGTTTGTTCTGTTGCCCCGAGCTACATGTACACAACGTAAATAATTTTGTGCCATATATTAAACACGTGTAACGAAAACGTTTGCTTAAACCAAATAGTAGGGCTCATATGTCATTTCTACCGCAATTATATATCATGGGCCAGGAAATTGAACAGGTTAAATATTTTAAGTTCCTTGGCATTTACTTCAATGAAAAACTGAATTGGTCCACTCATATTAACGAAGTATGTAAAAAAATATCCAGAAATATAGGAGTAATCCATGTTATAAAAAACTGTCTTAACATGAAAACTTTACGTATCTTGTACCAGTCTTTAATCTATCCATATCTACAATATTGTAACCTGATATGGGGTAATACGTATCACAGTCACCTTTTGCCGTTAATTAGACTGCAAAAAAGAGCAATAAGAGTTATTTCCTTAAGCAACAAATATGATCATACAGCTCCTTTGTTTGCAAAACTGAAACTGCTGACCCTAAACGACATTAATTCTGACCTTACTCTACGCCTTGCCCACAAATTTCTCTACCACCCTTTCCTTTTACCGTTTGAATTCCGAACCTACTTCAAGAGATTGAAAGAAATACACCTATACCACACTCGTGGCCATGATCTTGACCTATATAGACCCTTTTATCGTACTGACCTTAGTCTGTACACTCCTAAAATAAAGGGGCCAAATGAGTGGAATAAATTAGCCTCGGAACTGAAACAATGCAAATCTATTTCTCTTTTTAAATCTAAGATACAAACATATTTATTGCAAAATACCGCTAATTAATATATTCTATTTGCAAAGCTGAGCAATTGCATCATACCTGTTGATTATTCACCCGAAATATAAACTTTGTGCTCTTTTATTCCATACCTCCACTATCATGTTAGAGAATCTGTCTTCTCTTTTATTATATCTTGATTTTGTAATTAATCCGGGATAATTCAAACCCTTCGGGGTTATCTCCCGCCAATCTATATGTTCTCTAATCTGTATATATTACTGTACTTGTATTCCCTTTCTGTATATGATTGTTTAATTTGATTTCTTTTGATTGGTGAATAAACAAACAAACAAACAAACATAAATTATGTAGTCGATAATAACAGTGTAACGCTGGGGAGATTTTCATTTGTTTATCAAGTAAACAAAACACCAATAATCAACCATAACTCAATGTTTGGTAGTCGTTGCTGAAACCGAACACCGGTAGAAAACTACCATTCATGCCAGTAGTAGGTAAAGCACGGGACGAGCCGTATTTTCCAGGGAGGTAACTCTTGGTGCCCTTTTTTCCAGGTTAAAGGTATAGGGGACGCCACATCGCCTTTCACCTCCGTGGCGTCTGTGGCGCCAGGGGGCGCCACCAGCTCAAGGTCACGTGGAGGTCAAAAGTAGTTCCAGCAACCTGTAACCTTTGTATTCCTCCGCGGACAGAAAGTAGTCCCATGTCAACCAAGTGACTTCCAATGTTAATGTATGGGTTTTTCCCACAATGTCGTGGGTGATCAAATTCTCCGGCAATCTCCGGCAATCTTCAGGGGCGAGAGGGATCCCTAGTGTACCGATTGGGTTGTATGAGGTATCAATGTGAAGCATTCGTGAAGGGGCATCTGATGGGGTGGGTGTGGGGTTGAAATATCGTCATTCTGCGCATGCGCGGTAGACCAAGGGTATGGAAATAGACGTTTTGGGGTCTAGGGGAGCCCCTAGTGGTCCGATGGAGTCCAGTGAGGTATCAATGTGAAGCCTATGTGAGGGGGCATCCGAGGGGCTGGGTGTGGGGTTGGAATATGGTCATTCTGCGCATGCGCGGTAGACCAAGGGTATGGAAATAGCCGTTTTGGGATCTAGGGGAGCCCCTAATGGACCGATGGGGTCGTATGAGGTATCAATGTGAAGCCTATGTGAGGGGGCATCCGAGGGGCTGGGTGTGGGGTTGGAATATGGTCATTCTGCGCATGCGCGGTAGACCAAGGGTATGGAAATAGCCGTTTTGGGGTTTAGGGCAGCCCCTAGTGGGCCGATGGAGTCGTATGAGGTATCAATGTGAAGCCTATGTGAGGGGGCATCCCACTGGGTGGGTGTGGGGATGAAATATCGTCATTCTGCGCATGCGCGGTAGATCAAGGGTATGGGAATAGACGTTTTGGGGTCGAGTGGGGGCCCTAATGAGCCGATGGAGTTGAGTGAGGTATCAATGTGAAGCCTAGGTGAGGGGGCATCCGATTGGACTAGTGTCTCGGCCGTTGTCTGATATAGACCGGAAAGAGAACAACAACAACAACAAGGATGACACTTGAGAGAACAACAACAACAAGTTTTTTTTCATATAGTTTATTTTCCCCAATGTTACATCATACCCACGCTGGGGGAGCCGCGTTGGGTATGTTTACAACTCAAAAAGACTCTTGCCCAATCAGAGGCCACCATTTGCATCTGTCCTATTCGTTCCTGTCCGTTAGATTCTTGTCCAATCAGAAGTCGCCATTTCAGAAAGTTCCATCTTTGCTCGGTGTGACCTAAGCGTCGTCGGGCAGGCCTCGGATATTCTTCGGGCAGCATGTCCTGAAACAGTTGTTTGCGCATTCTGATCGCATTTTCCAGGGCCTCGATGGGTGGTAGCCCCATAGCCTCTTCCAAGTGACGCTTGGTCTTCATGATGGACCTGTGCGTGGGGTCGCCTTTCATTTCAAGCGGTAGTAAGGTATACTGTTCATAGATCGCCATGGCTGTTTTCCTGATGCGGGGGCGCATTTGGGTGTACGCCTGTTGTAAATTATCCTCTCCGGCGTCCTCGATCGCTGCAGCGTAAGTATTGATAGCTGCTGTCACAATACGATCCCAGAAGGTAGGTTCTGCCTCACTTTCCACGGACGTAGGCTGACTATCTGAGGTCAAGCTCTCCGTATCACTAGATAGACTCTCAGCAATCTCTGTTTCGGTATCAGTCGATACACTCTCAGCAGTCTCTGTATCAGCATCCGCCTCAACGAACTCCTCAGAGTCTTCAATCCCATGTATATTTTTCTGGTGTCGCATCATATCGTAACGTCTGGTGAACGTGCGTTCGCACTCAGAGCAAGTATAAGCCATGTTGACGGTTGAACGTCGACTGTGCGTGTTTTTGGAAATACGCTTGCTTTTATAGACAGTAACGCCCATCAACGCTTAGCTTAACGCTTCAACGCCCTGGTGAATTAGCTCAGAAGCTCTGATTTCCATGGAATTGATACCAATTCATCGAAATGCGGTGACGCCCGTCAACGCCCGTCGTTACGCCTTAACGCCCGTCTCAACGCCTTAACACACTTTCTTAACGCTTTAACGTCGTTTAATGATGCGTTCGAACAAATGTTTCTTTTGTGCTATTGCTCTGACATACGCCGCTTTCCAGTTCATGCCCGAGGTTTTCAACATCGACGCTGTTCTTTCAGTTTCCATATGGACTGGGTCCTTATCCAACAATTTCATATGGGTCACGAGGTCGACATACCGCTGACGTAAAGCCCGTCGTAGTCTGGGTGCCAATCTGTTATGGGCTAAAATTGCGGCTTCCTCTTTCGAATACCCTTTGCGTTGAAACTTGTTTTCTGTGACCCTTAACGTCTTGGCCATCTCGGCGTTCATACTTTCTTTGAACAAATCCTTCCATAGCCTCGAGTTCACATTATGTTCATTCCCTTGTACGGGTCCTTCACGGCTGGGTGATATTCCGGGACTGATGGTATGAAGGGACCCCGCTGTATGGGGGTGGGTTGCTGCCGCTGCTCTACCAGCTGTGGACTCGGTGGATGGTGTCGGGCTATATGACGTTGCGGTGATCCCTCGCCGGGTAGCAGGTGGGTCGTCAGCCGGCGATCTTCGGGGGTATGGGCTTTTAAATCTACGAATAGGTAGCCGTACGGACGACTTGTTGCCCCTTGAAACGCCTGCATGAAATGGTCGATGTTCTGAGGATAAATTCGACTACCAAACACACGGATTTGTGCTCTGTCAATGGGATTGGAGAACAACACAAAGTATTGGCAGTTCAAGGCAATATCTCTGGACGCCTTCCCTTGAGGAAAGAGATTCTGGGTCAAATAGATGACGGACAGATTCCTATGATGGGATCCTTTAGTAAACAAGTCGGCAACGTGTGAATTGTCCTTGGCCGCACTCATCAGATCATCTAGCACTACCACGTTGGTTTGCTCGGGGTCAAAGTAATACGGTTCATCTATGTCGTGAGGAATCCCTGGGACGAAACTCACATTCTGTAATCGCGTAGTTTCGTAGGCGGGCTGCCATTGGCTATAACACCAAACAACACGTGTCGGAGCTGGGGTTGCCACACCTTCCTCTAAGAACTTCATCACCCAGGACGTCTTTCCACATGCCGTAGGGCCGCTCACCGTCATCGTATAGGGATGCTCTACTGCACTTGTTGGACCTACAGCGGGACTCGGCGGTGTCTCCTGGTTGTGTTTGCCTTGAATGTGCCTGAGCATACTATCGCGACGAGAGAAGGTTCTCTGACAGAACGTACACGTAAACGACATGTTGATCTGTCGACCAATACATAAGGACTGATGAGGGACACATGTTCATTCTTATATGTACAGACACCACCAACACCACCACCACACACTACCACCACACACACACACACACACCACCACCACCACATTCCACCACCACCACCACCACCACCGCCACCACCGGGCGTCAACGCCCGGTGGTGGTGGTGGGAGCTCCCGTGTGGCAGACTTCTTGGATCGGAGCTCTTGGAGCTCAAAGCCTGTGGAGCTCAGAGCTCGGAAGTGACATTTGCATATGACCTCTGTGAGGTCACTTCCGCTTCCGTGATCGGTACTGACCTTTGACCCCTGCGCGCAATTTTTATCCGGTATTGTTAGCGCGCGCAGGGGTCAAAGGTCAGTACCGGTCACGTGAACGGAAGCGGAAGTGACCTCACAGAGGTCATATGCAAATGTCACTTCCGAGCTCTGAGCTCCACAGGCTTTGAGCTCCAAGAGCTCCGATCCAAGAACTCTGCCAAACGGGAGCTCCCACCACCACCACCGGGCGTTGACGCCCGTCAACGCCCGGCGGTGGCGGTGGTGGTGGTGGTGGACGTGGTGGAATGTGGTGGTGGTGGTGTGTGTGTGTGTGTGTGTGGTGGTAGTGTGTGGTGTTGGTGTTGGTGGTGTCTGTACATATAAGAATGAACATGTGTCCCTCATCAGTCTTTATGTATTGGTCGACAGATCAACATGTCGTGTACGTGTACGTTCTGTCAGAGAACCTTCTCTCGTCGCGATAGTATGCTCAGGCACATTCAAGGCAAACACAACCAGGAGACACCGCCGAGTCCCGCTATAGGTCCAACAAGTGCAGTAGAGCATCCCTATACGATGACGGTGAGCGGCCCTACGGCATGTGGAAAGACGTCCTGGGTGATGAAGTTCTTAGAGGAAGGTGTGGCAACCCCAGCTCCGACACGTGTTGTTTGGTGTTATAGCCAATGGCAGCCCGCCTACGAAACTACGCGATTACAGAATGTGAGTTTCGTCCCAGGGATTCCTCACGACATAGACTATTACTTTGACCCCGAGCAAACCAACGTGGTAGTGCTAGATGATCTGATGAGTGCGGCCAAGGACAATTCACACGTTGCCGACTGGTTTACTAAAGGATCCCATCATAGGAATCTGTTCGTCATCTATTTGACCCAGAATCTCTTTCCTCAAGGGAAGGCGTCCAGAGATATTGCCTTGAACTGCCAATACTTTGTGTTGTTCTCCAATCCCATTGACAGAGCACAAATCCGTGTGTTTGGTAGTCGAATTTATCCTCAGAACATCGACCATTTCATGCAGGCGTTTCAAGGGGCAGCAAGTCGTCGCCCGACACCATCCACCGAGTCCACAGCTGGTAGAGCAGCGGCAGCAACCCACCCCATACAGCGGAGTCCCTTCATACCATCAGTCCCGGAATATCACCCAACCGTGAAGGACCAACTCAAACCCGTACAAGGGAATGAACATAATGTGAACTCGAGGCTATGGAAGGATTTGTTCAAAGAAAGTATGAACGCCGAGATGGGCAAGACGTTGAGGGTCACAGAAAACAAGTTTCAACGCAAAGGGTATTCGAAAGAGGAAGCCGCAATTTTAGCCCATAACAGATTGGCACCCAGACTACGACGGGCTTTACGTCAGCGGTATGTCGACCTCGTGACCCATATGAAATTGTTGGATAAGGACCCAGTCCATATGGGAATTGAAAGAACAGCGTCGATGTTGAAAACCTCGGGCATGAACTGGAAAGCGGCGTATGTCAGAGCAATAGCACAAAAGCAACATTTGTTTGAACGCATCATTAAACGACGTTAAAGCGTTAAGAAAGTGTGTTAAGGCGTTGAGACGGGCGTTAAGGCGTAACGACGGGCGTTGACGGGCGTCACTGCATTTCGATGAATTGGTGTCAATTCCATGAAAATCAGAGCTTCTGAGCTAATTCACCAGGGCGTTGAAGCGTTAAGCTAAGCGTTGATGGGCGTTACTGTCTATAAAAGCAAGCGTATTTCCAAAAACACGCACAGTCGACATTCAACCGTCAACATAGCTTATACTTGCTCTGAGTGCGAACGCACGTTCACCAGACGTTACGATATGATGCGACACCAGAAAAATATACATGGGATTGAAGACTCTGAGGAGTCCGTTGAGGCGGATGCTGATACAGAGACTGCTGAGTGTGTATCGACTGATACCGAAACAGAGATTGCTGAGAGTCTATCTAGTGATACGGAGAGCTTGACCTCAGATAGTCAGCCTACGTCCGTGGAAAGTGAGGCAGAACCTACCTTCTGGGGTCGTATTGTGACAGCAGCTATCAATACTTACGCTGCAGCAATCGAGGACGCCGGAGAGGATAATTTACAACAGACGTACACCCAAATGCGCCCCCGCATCAGGAAAACAGCCATGGCGATCTATGAACAGTATACCTTAATCCCGCTTGAAATGAAAGGCGACCACACGCACAGGTCCATCATGAAGACCAAGCGTCACTTGGAAGAGGCTATGGGGCTACCACCCATCGAGGCCCTGGAAAATGCGATCAGAATGCGCAAACAACTGTTTCAGGGCATGCTGCCCGAAGAATATCCAGGCCTGGCCGACGACGCTTAGGTCACACCGAGCAAAGATGGAACTTTCTAAAATGGCGACTTCTGATTGGACAAGAATCTAACGGACAGGAACGAATAGGACAGATGCAAATGGTGGCCTCTGATTGGACAAGAGTCTTTTTGAGTTGTAAACATACCCAACGCGGCTCCCCCAGCGTGGGTATGATGTAACATTGGGGAAAATAAACTATATGAAAAAAACACTTGTTGTTGTTGTTCTCTCAAGTGTCATCCTTGTTGTTGTTGTTGTTGTTCTCTTTCCGGTCTATATCAGACAACGTCCGAGTCCAATCGGATGCCCCCTCACCTAGGCTTCACATTGATACCTCACTCAACTCCATCGGCTCATTAGGGCCCCCACTCGATCCCAAAACGTCTATTCCCATACCCTTGGTCTACCGCGCATGCGCAGAATGACGATATTTCATCCCCCCACCCACCAAGTGGGATGCCCCCTCACATAGGCTTCACATTGATACCTCATACGACTCCATCGACCCATTAGGGGCTGCCCTAAACCCCAAAACGGCTATTTCCATACCCTTGGTCTACCGCGCATGCGCAGAATGATCATATTCCAACCCCACTCCCAGCCACTCGGATGCCCCCTCACATAGGCTTCACATTGATACCTCATACGACCCCATCGGTCCATTAGGGGCTCCCCTAGATCCCAAAACGGCTATTTCCATACCCTTGGTCTACCGCGCATGCGCAGAATGACGATATTTCAACCCCACACCCACCCCATAGATGCCCCTTCACGATTGCTTCACATTGATACCTCATACAACCCAATCGGTACACTAGGGACCCCTCTCGCCCCTGAAGATTGCCGGAGATTGCCGGAGAATTTGATCACGCACGACATTGTGGGAAAACCCCATACATTAACATTGGAAGTCACTTGGTTGACATGGGACTACTTTCTGTCCGCGGAGGAATACAAAGGTTACACGTTGCCGGAACTACTTTTGACCTCCACGTGACCTTGAGCTGGTGGCGCCCCCTGGCGCCACAGACGCCACAGAGGTGAAAGGCGATGTGGCGTCCCCTATACCTTTAACCTGGAAAAAAGGGCACCAAGAGTTACCTCCCTGGAAAATACGGCTCGTCCCGTGCTTTACCTACTACTCATGCCACACATATTACATACCCCAAATGAGGTCAGATGCAGAAAAACGATATCACACACCATCACACGTATCAAAACATATGGGAAAAACCAAAACGAAGACCCTGGGATTTCTGGGCTTTGTGATGTCCGGGGAGGGTGTGAGATGCAGTTAGCACGGTCCCCCGGAAATTTTAGTCTGCTTTTTTATACCTGGTGCGGACAATAATTCCCAATCAAGTATAACTCGGAAATATAATCTCCTAGGTTAGTGAAAAGCCGGACTAGTAAAACTCATGGTCACTCGAGGAATTAACTTCGATTTTTAATCTAAGTGCGGACAGCAATTCCCGATAAAGTATACATTCCCAGCTATTCTCACCAGCGCAAATGTCCGAGGTAACTGCGAAACCACGGCGGCAGAGGAATCGGCCCCTCTGAGAGAGGAAAGTGCATTCTGGGATGGATGTAACCACGATGTTGAAAGAAAATGTCAGCTACTGCATTTGCGTACACTTCGCCATCCATAAGATGGCTTGCGAATCGTGTGTCTCCATTATCGCGGAGCGATATCCGGTACTTTACCGGATTCAGTTCGGCCTTCATCCGGCGGAGAACAGATTCGGGAAATCTGATGAAGGTCTTCATATAACTTCGGAAACAGATATTGCCTGGGCTTACAAAATATATAGGTATGAATAACTTTCGTATCACCCAAGAGGTGTGGTAGATCTGTAATTTTGGACAAGTAGGACATCACATGACTCGAAAATGGTGGGTTACGTTGGGGTTACGTCGGTAGACTTTAGCTGATTGGCTGACGAAGTCACGTGGTATTGATTTCTGGAAATTCCCTCTAGCAGTTGCCGAAAGTAGGCTTAAAATGGATATACCCGATCCCAGGGTCAGTCTTACCGCGTATATAGATGACCGAGATGGTTACAGGTTGCAGCTACTGGTGACCAAGGTGAGAAATAATCACGTGTATTATGACAATTACGGGCGATAATCTTGCCCGATATTTTGCGTTAAAGGCACATATCAACATAGATTTGGGATACACTTTCATACAATGTATTCCGTAAAGCATATGACCACGAGAACGTGTACGACTCGGACACTACATTTCCCTGAGCGAAAAAAACGTGCCAAATTGGACCGAAAAATAGCAATTTAAAGAAATTGAGATCACCGAGAGCCTTCGTTTTCCGCAGTATGAAATGCATCGATGGTGTAATCATATGCAAAACGTTGTTCAACAGTGACCTATAGGATTGTACGCTTATTTATGTGTTTAAATAATTGGCGAATGTAACCCGTCTGGGAGGGTCCCACTATCAATGAAAGCGATTGTAACGCCGATGTCATGAGTAACAGACGCTTTCGGAAACACTGCTTCATCGCCTTAATCGGTGAATTTTTTTTATGTGAATGATCAACCAATTAGGCCGTAAATGTGGTGTAAATATATTAAAGATCCACGTGAGATGACAGGTTGTATAGAACTCGTTTTAAGGGATCTGTATAAAACATATCATGAAATACAGTTGACTCGAGGACCATTACTTCATATCTCCTGGTTTATATATAGCATTGGCATTATAAGATAGAAGATGAAAAAACCTTAAAAGTACCAGTACCATATTATGTGAAATGATCGCTTTCTTAGAGTGAGTTCTGTGAGAGGCATTCTAGAAGATTCCAGTTTCTGAGTGTGTATATATATTTCTAGTTCCATGTAAGTTACTGGTATCTCACTGTATTGAATTGAATTGAATTTTTTAATCACCAACGGAGAACTGATAATAAATTAACACATGATGTAATGATATATACACAGATGTCGATAAAGAAGAAGAGCATAATACGAAGGGCTGTGGGGGGCCTAATCGGGTATTTGCACCTAATCGTGTCAGCGACAAATCGTGTAAAAAAATTGCGCCTAATAACGTGTAGGAAATTTGCGCTTAATGGTGGAACTACGCCTAATCGTGTACGAAATTTGCGCTTAATTGTGGAACTGCACCTAATCGTGTACGGAATTTGCGCCTATTTGTGTAAATGCGCCTAATCGTGTAAGGAGGCTGCGTCTAATCATGTAACTGCTCCTAATCATTTGAACCATCTTGCGCCTAATTCTGCGTTGCGCCTAATCGTGTAGAAAAAATGCTCCTAATTGTGGAACTGCGCCTATTCGTGTAGGAGATTTGCTCCTAATTGTGGAAATGCGCCTATTCGTGTGAGAAATATGCGTCTAATCGTGGAAACGCGCTTATTCGTGAAATCATTTTGCGCCTAATTATGCGTTGCGCCTAATCGTGTAGAAAATTTGCGTCTAACTGTGGAAATGCGCCTAATTGTGTATAGAGGCTGCGCCTAAACGTGCACAACGTGAAGACATAAGTAGTATGTAAAGGATGGATAAAGTCAACTTGACCTACTTTCGTCATTTTTGGGGAGGTCACGGGAAGATCACGTGATCAAGAGGTCAAGGTCACTATAGTTCCGGGATTTCCGGTCACGTATTCCTCCGCGGTGATGCGGTCTGGCGATGATGCGGTCGCGGGAAAAAGCCTTCGCGGATAGAAAGTAGTCCCAAATACGCGGAGAGCCGGTGGAAATTCTCCGGCAATCTTCGGGACATTTTGGGGGCGAGAGGGGCCCCTAGTGGACCGATTGGGTCGAGTGAGGTGTCAAAGTGAAGCGCTCGTCCAGGGCGATCAAGTCATGGGTGGGTGCATGTAAATTGATGACTTGTCCCGAAAATATAAAAAGCGGAACACGGACTTTACCCCTAAAATAGAGGAAAACTCCTATTAACCAGGTCCAAAAGGGCTAATATCGGCCTCCGGCTTATCGGGCCTGCCTATCAAGTCATGGATGGGTGTATGAAAAATGAGGACTCCGAAAATATAAAATGCGGAACACGCACTTTACCTCAACAATAGGAGAATGATTCGAACATTTGCATCTATACTGGAAAATGCCTGTATGGGGTATGGGGGTGGTCATTTTTTGTGGATTTTACTGTGGGTTGTGGGGTCTTGTTTTCTTCGTCTCACCACGCAAAACACGATGGGAAGGGTCTCGAAGTTAAGCGCTGAAAATTTTTTGAAAGGTCCAGCTACCCGGTAGGTCTGTATATTGGCCCATACTGGCTCAGTGGATAGGTCCATACTGGGAAATTTACTCCTGGACATTGCGATATAGGTTGTGGGATCTTGTTTTTCACGTCTCTTCACATAGAACACGCTGGGCTAAGCTAAGCGGTGAAATTTTTCGACGTCCGATGGTGTCGTATGAGGTCTTATTTTCAAGCTCTCGTGGAGGAGCATCCGACTGGACTACTGTATCGTCCGTTTTCATTATTCTGCGCATGCGCAGTCTGGTCGAAGTATACAAAGCAGACATTCCGGGGGTGCGTGGTGGTGAGTTTGGGGTAGAGATGGACCACTATTGGTCCAAATGGGTCGTGGAAGGTGTCAAAGTGAAGCTTTTGTGGGATAGAGTCAGAATGGCGGTTTTTTTTTATCGCAAGTCGCGTCAATCTGCGCATGCGCAGTTGGGTGTAGTAAGTAAAATGGTCATTTTGGGGGTACGTGGGGTTGTGTTTGGGGTAGAAAGGGACCATCCTTGGTCCGAATGCGTCGTGTGGGGTGTCATTTTGTAGCGTTCCGTATGTAGACCACCATTTGAGGCATGTCCGCGTGATCTGTGACGTCATTGGTGACGTCATCAGTAGAAGTATTAGCGAAAGCGGACATTTTGGGATGTGTAGGAAAGCGTTTGGGGTAGAGATTGACCATCAGTGGTCCGAATGCGTCGCGTGAGGCGTCACCTTGTATCAACGCCTGCCAACGCCAAGCTCAACGCTTCAACGCCCTGGTGAATTAGCCCTGAAGCTCTGATTTTCAAGATAGTCCATGAAATTGACACTAATTCATCGAAATGCGGTGACGCCCGTCAACGCCTGTCGTTACGCCTTAACACCCATGCTGTAGACCGGTGAGAGAACAACAGCAACAACAAGGATGACAGATCAATCATTTTATTATCGACTCCAGTACATCATACCCAAGCTGGGGGAGCTGCGTTGGGTATGTTTACAATACAAGTAACCTCTTGTCCATTCAGAGGCAGCCATTTGGCACTGAATCTGTCATATTCGTTCCTGCCCGTTAGATGTATTCTCGGCTGCTCTTGTCCAATCAGAAGTCGCCATTTTAGAAAGTTCCATCTTTGGCCATGTTCGCTCTGATCCGTTTGTTCTAATCGTCGTCAGGCAGGCCAGGATACCGTTGAGGCAACATATCCTCAAATAGTTGTTTGCGCAGCTGAGTATCTATCAGTGCATGGGTGAATACATTCAGCCGATGGGGTGGTCGGTCAGCTTGGTAACGAAAAACGTGACATTGGTCACCCTCTCTACGACCCATTTGGGTGTTGGGGCGTTGTTGTTGGGCCCATTCCAACACATCCAATTGGTCCACTTGGTCCAGCACGGTCTCTAGCGATGCCCTATCCGTGATGGTAAACGGTAGGTCAAATACCCGGATGTTACTGCTCGGGTAAAAGTATCGGACTTGCTCTGTCTCCTTATGCTGCAGCATATAACTAAACGCCAGATGAAGGCCGTAGTTTGATCTTGGAAGATGGCTTCCACGTACTTGAAGAGCCGAGACAGGTCCTCTAACCGGAAATTGTAGATGTCTAGTAGCGGGCGATGACGGTGGAGACATCGACGAATCGTGAACCAATGGTCCCTGTAAATGTCACTTAATGGATGGGCGTCCGGTAAGAGATCACTGGGGGCATCCACTGAATCTTAATGGAAATGCTCGATGTCGTCAGGCGTATGTGGAACAGTATCACCGGTATCCGGCTGGATATCTAGGCCCTCCTCGACTGTAGACACAAGCAAACTGGACATGGATATTGTATAATACAGGACAAATATGGTACAATACAGGACAGACGTGGTATAATGCATGAGAGATATGGTATAATACCGGACAAATATGGTATAATACAGGAAAGATATGGTATAATGCATGACAGATATGGTATAATAGAGGACAAATATTTTATAATACAGAACATATACTGTATAGTACAGGACATATATGGTACAATACAGTACATATGGTATAACACAGCACATATAAGGTATAATACAGCACATATTTGATATAATACTGGACAGATATTGTATAATACAGGACAGATATTGTATAATACAGCACAGATATGGTATAATACAGGACAGATATTGTATAATACTGGACAGATATGGTATAATACAGGACAGATAAGGTATAAAACAGCACAGATTTGGTATAATACTGGACAGATATTATATAATACGGGACAGATATTGTATAATATATCACAGATATGGTATAATACAACACAGATATGGTATAATACAGGACATATATTGTATAATACAGGACAGATATTGTATAATACTGGACGGATATGGTATAATACAGAACATATATTGTATAATACAGCAAAGATATGGTATAATACTGGACAGATATTGTATAATACAGCACAGATATGGTATAATACCACAGATATGATATAATAGAGGGCAAATAGGGTATAATACAGGACAGATATTGTATAATACAGGACATATATTGTATAACGCAATGCTAGACATGTCATAAGTGCGCACCCGAGTGTACAGGGCAGCGATGCGCTGATTATTGGGAAGAACAACGTAGGAGTGTTTTTGAGGGCTGCGGGCTTATAAAAGAGGCGGTAGGTGGGAATGTTCAGATTTTTCTGATACGCAGCCGACATGTTCTCTTGTTCGACCTGCCTGAAGCCATTTAGTCGCCCAGAAGATTTGCGACGGCACGCGTCCTCCATCCACAAGGGCGCACGGTATACTTGTATAACCTGCGCACGATCATTTAATCGGGAAGATGCTTTACGGCGCCACGAACGCTCACTCCACGAGGGCGCGACGGAACAACGTAATGAATGTGGTCAACTCTTCAATCAATCAGTTAAGACGGCATCAGCGTTTGATTCATGGTCCGTCATTACGGCATGGGCGACCACTTTCCACTGAAGAGGAGCCCAGGAAGGTCAGTCCCACTGAAGAGGATCCCAGGGAGATAAAACGTACGGAGACACCACCCACCCAACACTTGCTGA
Source organism: Hanleya hanleyi (assembly GCA_036873755.1). Taxonomy (NCBI): domain Eukaryota; kingdom Metazoa; phylum Mollusca; class Polyplacophora; order Lepidopleurida; family Hanleyidae; genus Hanleya; species Hanleya hanleyi. The sequence goes on along the minus strand of JAVTVY010003173.1, from coordinate 9,258 downwards.
GCACCGAGCCCATGCCCAGTTTGCTTGTGTCTACAGTCGAAGAGGGCCTAGATATCCAGCCGGACACCGGTGATACTGTTTCACATACGCCTGACGACATTAAGCATTTCCAGGAAGATCCAGTGGATGCCCCAGTGAACTCTTACCGGACGCCCATCCATTAAGTAACATCTACAGGGACCACTGGTTCATGATCCGACGATGTTTCCGCCGTCATCGCCTGCTACTAGACATCTACAATTTCCGGTTAGAGGACCTGTCTCGGCTCTTCAAGTACGTGGAAGCCATCTTCAACGATCAAACTACGGCCTTCAAGTTGAATCTGGCGTTTGGTTATGTGCTGCAGCAGACAGACCAAGTCCGATAGTTTTACCCCAGCACTAACTAACATCCGGGTATTTGACCAACCGTTTGCCATCACGGATAGGGCGTCGCTAGAGCCCGTGCTGGACTAAGTGGACCAATTGGATGTGTTGGAATGGGCCCAACAACAACGCCCCAACACCGAATGGGTCGTAGAGAGGGTGACCAATGTCACGTTTTTCGTTACCAAGCTGACCGACCACCCCATCGGATGAATATATTCACCCATGCACTGATAGATACTCAACGGTATCCTGGCCTGCCTGACGACGATTAGAACAAACGGATCAGAGCGAACATGGCCGAAGATGGAACTTTCTGAAATGGGGACATCTGATTGGACAAGAGCAGCCGAGAATACATCTAACGGGCAAGAACGAATATGACAGATGCAGCGCCAAATGGCGGCCTCTGATTGGACAAGAGGCTACATGTATTGTAAACATACCCAACGCAGCTCGCCCAGCTTGGGTTTGATGTACTGGAGGGGATAATAAAATGATTGGCCTGTCATCCTTGTTGTTGTTGTTGTTCTCTCATCGGTCTGCATCATGGGCGTTAACCCTACCTGGCCTGGATGGCGAAATCGTCGCCTTACCAAACTTTCTGCGCTATCTCCGGAACGACAAAAAATAGAGAGCTGAAACTTCCTGACTTTATAGTTCATCATATTGGGGTCATTTTGAGCCTATTTGCATGACCCCCGAGGAAAGGATCATAGGTAAATTCAAGATGGCGGCCATGTGGGGTCCCAGAAAAGTGATGTTTTTGTCATATCTCTTCAAAATTTCTACTTTTCTGCGATGAAAAGTGGGCAAAAACTATTTTATGTAACATCACATTAATATTTTCTTATTTATCAAGCTGTTTTTGCGGAGAAATTGCACAAATAAAAAATTCGGAAAATCGGACCGAAAAATCGACCAAAAAATGTGGTTTTTGAAAATGACGTCACTGTGACGTCATCCAAGCGACCATCTTGGATTTTTTACATTTTCTGGTAGAGCTTGACCCAAGGGTATAGTGTGATAAGTTTCAGCCCCCTAGCTCAAGGGGTAAGAAAAACAATTATGGGGTCCATTTCGGCCCCCCACCCCAGGCCACGACAGGTCCAAAAAGCCCAGGCCAGATAGGATTAAGGCGTAACGACAGGCGCTGACGGGCGTCATCGCATTTCGATGAATTAGTGTCAATTTCATGAACTATCTAGAAAATTAGAGCTTCAGGGCTAATTCACCAGGTCGTTGAAGCGGTAAGGTTGGCGTTGGCAATCGTTGATACAAGGTGACGCCTCACACGACGCATTCGAACCAGGGTGGTCCATCTCTACCCCAAACGCTTTCCTACACACCACAAAATGCCCGCTTTGGCTAATACTTCTACTGATGACGTCACCAATGACGTCACAGATGACGCGGACATGCCTTAAATGGTGGTCTACATACCGAGAGCTACAAAATGACACCCCACACGACGCATTCGGACCAAGGATGGTCCCTCTCTACCCCAAACACATCCCCACACACCCCCAAAATGGCCACTTTACTCACTACACCCAACTACCAATGCGCATATTGACGCGACTTGCAATAAAAAGCACGCCATTCTGACTCCACCCCACAAAAGCTTCACTTTGACACCTCCCACGACCCATTTGGACCAATAGTGGTCCATTTCTGCCCCAAACACACCCCACGCACCCCCAGAATGTCTGCTTTCTATAATACGACCAGATTGCGCATGCGCAGAATAACGAAAACGGACGATACATAGTCCAGTCGGATGCTCCTCCACGAGGGCTTCAAAATAAGACCTCATACGACAACATCGGACCACTAGGGGCTCACCTAGACCCCAAAACGTCCACCCAGCACTATTTACCCACTACGCATGTGCGCAGTCACTTTTTCAAAAAAATTCACCGCTTAGCTTCGGGACCCCGCCCATGGTGTTCTACGTGGTGGGACGTGAAAAATAAGATTCCACAACCCATATCGCAATGTACAGGAGTAAATTTCCCAGTATGGACCTATCCACTGAGCCAGTATGGGCCTATATACAGACCTACCCGGTACCGAGATTTTTCGAAAAATTTCACCGCTTAGCTCCGAGACCATTCCCATCGTGTTTTACGTGGGGTGAGACGAAGAAAACAAGACCCCACAACCCATAGTAAAATCCGCAAAAAAATGACCACGCCCATACTCCATACAGTCATTTTCCCCTATAGATGCAAATGTTCGAATCATTCTCCTATTGTTGAGATAAAGTCCGTGTTCCGCATTTTATATTTTCGGAGACAAGTCCTCATTTTACATACACCCACCCATAACTTGATAGGCAGGCCCGATAAGCCGGAGACCGATATTAGCCCTTTTGGACCTTGTTGACAGGAGTTTTCCCCTATTTCAGGGGTAGAGTCCGTGTTTCGCTTTTCATATTTTTGGGACAAATCCTCAATTTACATGCACCCACCCATGACTTGATCGCCCTGGACGAGCGCTTCACTTTGACACCTCACTCGACCTAATCGGTTGACTAGGGGCCCCTCTCGCCCCCCAAAATGTCCCGAAGATTGGCGAAGATTGCCGGAGAATTTCCCCCGGCTCCCGCGTATTTGGGACTACATTCTGTCCGCCGAAGCTTTTTCCCCTCGACCAGACCACATGCCCCAAAGGTCACGTGACCGGAAGTCCCGGAACTATAGCGACCGTGACCTCTTGATCACGTTATCTCCCCGTGACCTCCCCAAATATGACGAAAGACGGTCAAGTTGACATTATCCGTCCTTTACATACTACTTATGTCTTCACGTTGTGCACGTTTAGGCGCAGTCTCTATACACAATTAGGCGCATTTCCACAGTTACACCCAAACTTTCTACACGACTAGGCGCAACGCATAATTAGGCGCAAAATGATTTCCACGAATAAGCGCGTTTCCACGATTAGACGCATATTTCTCACACGAATAGGCGCATTTCCACAATTAGGAGCAAATCTCCTGCACGAATAGGCGCAGTTCCACAATCAGGAGCAATTTTTCTACACGATTAGGAGTAACGCAGAATTAGGCGCAAGATGGTTCCAATGATTAGGAGCAGTTACACGATTAGACGCAGCTTCCTTACACGATTAGGCGCATTTACACATATAGGCGCAAATTCCGTACACGATTAGGTGCAGTTCCACAATTAAGCGCAAATTTCGTACACGATTAGGCGCAGTTCCACCATTAAGCGTAAATTTCCTACACGGTTAGGCGCAACACGTTATTAGGCGCAATTTATTTACACGATTTGGCGCTGACACGATTAGGCGCAAATACACGATTAGGCCCACCACAAGGGCATATACATTTATAAAGACGCCAGTTTATGTTTGTGAGATGTTGAGGAATAAACAGTAATTATCAGCGAGTGCGGTGAATAGAATACAACCATTGGTATATACTGTGTTTAATTAAGAGTGTATATGGGTGTAGTGTTATCTGTTTGTAGATATTGTTTCGCAAGTGTTTTGAATGCCCGACGTTATGCCTTAACACCCTAGCATAACGCCTTGACGCCATGATATAGACTGGAGAGAGAACAACAACAACAACAAGGATGACAGAAGAGAGAACAACAACAACAAGTTTTCATGTAGTTTATTCTCCCCAATGTTACATCGTACCCACGCTGGGGGAGAGCCGCAATAGGTATGTTTACAATTCAAGAAGACTCCGTCATTTGGCGCTGTATCTATCATATTCGTTCTTGCCCGTTAGATGTATTCTCGGCTGCTCTTGTCGAATCAGAAGCCATCCTTAAGAAAGTCCCATCTTCGGCCCTGTTCGCTCTCATCCGTTTGTTCTAATCGGCGTCGGGCAGTCCAGGATATTGTTCGGGCAGCATGTCCTGAAACAGTTGTTTGCGCATTCTGATCCAATTTCCAGGGCCTCGGTGGGTGGTAGCCTCATATCCTCTTCCAAGTGACGCTTGGTCTTCATGATGGGCCTGTGCGTGGGGTCGCCTTTCATTTCAAGGAAGGTGTGGCAACCCCAGCTTCGACACGTGTTGTTTGGTGTTATAGCCAATGGCAGCCCGCCTACGAAACTACAAGGTTACAGAATGTGAGCTACGTCCCAGGGATTCCTCACGACATAAACGAACCGTATTACTTTGACCCCGAGCAGACCAACGTGGTAGTGCTAGATGATCTGATGAGTGCAGCCAAGGACAATTTACACGTCGCCGACTTGTTTACTAAAGGATCCCATCATCGGAATCTGTCCGTCATCTATTTGACCCAGAATCTCTTTCCGCAGGGGAAGGCGTCCAGAGATATTGCCTTGAACTGCCAATACTTTGTGTTGTTCTCCAATCCCATTGACAGAGCACAAATCCGTGTGTTTGGTAGTCGAATTTATCCTCAGAACATCGACCATATCACGCGGGCGTTTCAAGTCGCCCGTACGGCTACCTGTTCGTAGATTTAAAAGCCCATACCCCCGAAGATCGCCGGTTGACGACCCCGGCGAGGGATCACCGCAACGTCATATACCCCTACACCATCCGGCCGCAGCTATTTAACGACCAGGTCACAGTGCGTATCCGTCGACGGTATACTGTCTCCTTTCAATGCGATAAATACTGGTGTACCCCAAGGTTCCGTATTAGGCCCCATCCTTTTCTTAATATACATAAATGATATAAATAAAGCCACATCTGCCCTTGACATCACTCTCTTTGCTGACGATACTAGCGCCACTCTCTCTGATACTGATCCCGATATACTAGCTGAAACAATGTCACACGAGCTTGGAAAGCTTCATAATTGGTTCTCCTGTAACAAACTCTCTTTAAATGTGAAGAAAACTAAATACATGTTCTTCAAACCAAATAGACATGCCAATACTACTACCCCAAAAATATCTATATTTGGCTCCGAAATTGAATCCGTTACTACATTCAAATTCCTCGGTATCCATTTTAACGATAAACTAAACTGGCAAACTCATATAGATGAATTGACCTCCAAAATCTCGAGAAATATTGGTGTTATCAATAATGTACGACACTGCCTTAACAGGAAAACCTTGATCATACTATATTATTCCCTGTTTTATTCCTATATATCTTATTGCAACATAGTATGGGGTAACACGTTCCAAACACTCCTCAGGCCTATTGTCGTGCTCCAAAAACTTATTCGCTTAATAACTTCCAGTAACAAATACGCTCATACCAGTCCATTACTTGAGCAATTAAACATCCTTCCGTTTCATCAAATCAATGACTACCTGGTATTGTTATTTACGCACAAATATCTCCACACACCATTCTCTCTACCGACCATATTTATAAATTACTTTACAAAACTATCAGAAGTTCACTGCTACCCCATACGGCAATCCGACCATAATCTCTACAGAACACGAGTAGTTTCAAATCTATCATATTATTCTACGAAAACGAAAGTACCGCGTATGTGGAACTCACTGCCCACTGACATAAATGCCTCCGCATCCTATTCACTTTTCAAATCCCGTTTAAAGAACTACCTTGTTAAATGCTAACTCCAAACTAAATATATATTGATGATGGCCATATTTATCTAAGTATTGGAGGGTGTATACACTATAATACACAACGAAAGCTGCTAACAGCCCTACTTATTTATCTATTAGCTTACATTACTTGAAGCTGTATATACACTATCTATAGAACCTATTTTTAATCTAGTGAAGAAACAAACCTTTTTTTTGTACATAACTGTATTGTTAATCATCTGCTCCATCGAGCTCCCAGAGTTGCCAATGTGGCAGAACTCCATTATATGTACAGTACCGAGAGGTCGATCATCTATTCACCATATATATATATAGATTACATGATCACAGTAAAAACTGCCGTTATATATATACACGTCGTAAGTAATTACAGCAGAAACTGTATTCATGCTTGTATCTTTTCATACCCTGCTGTAGCCAGTCCTTTACTTACTTAAAATATTATCAGTTCGGGATAGAACAAGCCCCCTGAGGTTTTATTCCCGCCATTTTTACAGCCGTACTCGATTTTATGTTTGTATATACATCGTTGAAATGGTGAATAAACAATCAATCAATCCGCCGAGTCCACACCTGGCAGCACCCATCCAGCAGCAGCAACCCACCCCCATACAGCGGGTCCGCTTCATACCATCAATCCCGGAATATCTCCCAACCGTGAATGACCAACCCGAACCCGTACAAGGGAATGAAGATAATGTGAACTCGGGGCTATGGAAGGATTTGTTCAAAGAAAGTATGAACGCCGAGATGGGCAAGACGTTGAGGGCCACGGAAAACAAGTTTCAACACAAAGGGTATTCGAAAAAGGAAGCCGCAATTTTAGCCCATAACAGATTGGCACCCAGACTACGACGGGCTTTACGTCAGCAGTATGTCGACCTCGTAACACATATGAAATTGTTGGATAAGGATGCGGTTCATGTGGAAATCGAAAAAAACAGCGTCGATGGTGAAAACCTCGGGCATGAACTGGAAAGCGGCGTATGTCAGAGCAATAGCACAAAAGAAACATTTGTTCGAACGCATCATTGAACGACGTTAAAGCGTTGAGAAAGTGTGCTAAGGCGTTGAGATAGGTGTTAAGACATTGAGACGAACGTTAAGGCGTACAGATAAGGCGTTAAGGCGTCACAGTGGGCGTTGGCGGGCGTTACTGTCTATGAAAGCAAGTGTATTCCCATAACACGCACAGTCGACGTTCAACCGTCAACATGGCTTATACTTGTTCTGAGTGCGAACGTACGTTCACCAGACGTTACGATATGATGCCACACGAGAAAAATATACATGGGATTGAAGACTCCGAGGAGTCCGTTGAGGCGGATGCTGATACAGAGACTGCTGAGAGTGTATCGACTGATACCGAATCCGAGCTTGCTGACAGTCTATCTACTGATATGGAGAGCTTGACCTCAGATAGTCAGCCTACATCCCAGGAAAGTGAGGCAGAACCTACCTTCTGGGATGGTATTGTGACAGCAGCTATCAATACTCACGCTGCAGCGATCGAGGACGCCGGACAGGATAACTTACAACAGGCGTACGCCCAAATGCGTCCCTGCATCAGGAAAACAGCCATGGCGATCTATGAACAGTATACCTTACTACCGCTTGAAATGAAAGGCGACCCCACGCACAGGCCCATCATGAAGACCAAGCGTCACTTGGAAGAGGATATGAGGCTACCACCCATCGAGGCTCGGGAAAATGCGATCAGAATGCGCAAACAACTGTTTGTGGTCCATATCGACCCCAAAATGTCTATTTCCATACCCTTTTTCTACAATTCCATGCCTGCGCATGCGCAGAATGACGATACAGCTCACCAATTACCAATATACGAGTTGTCAGAGCATTTCCATCATAGCTCTCTAGATTTGTATCTAATACCGCTTATGCCGGTGCTAGGGCCGTGTGGTCATATCATCCAAGTTGCCACATGAACAGATACAATAAAAGCGTACCTGAGATACAACACATATCACGAATCGTTAGATTCTTGTTATGTGCTTTAGAATAGGTTAACCGGAAGACTATACTGTGAAGTCAGGTGGCTCTGCCAGTATGTCGGCACCTCTTCCCACTTTCCTTATATGTGTTGTAATTTTTACCTGTATATGGCGAGATTCTGCTGGTGGACGTTTCGTCCCCGAGGCCCGCCCCCTGTACAGACCTTTTGGTCTTTGATATATGTTGGCATTTGTGGGAAGTTGATGCTGGGTCGACATCGGGCCTTACAGACTAGTCTTTTGTGTTAAATGCCGTCATTTTCATCTGACGACGATACAGCTCACCAATCCCCAGTGTACGAGTTGTCACAGCGAAACAGCTCACCAATTACCAATATACGAGTTGTCAGAGCATTTCCATCATAGCTCTAGATTTGTATCTAATACCGCTTATGCCGGTGCTAGGGGCCGTGTGGTCATATCATCCAAGTTGCCACATGAACAGGTACAATAAAAGCGTACCTGAGATACAACACATATCACAAATCGTTAGATTCTTGGTATGTGCTTTAGAATAGGTTAACCGGAAGACTATACTGTAAAGTCATGTGGCTCTGCCAGTATGTCGGCACCTCTTCCTACTTCCCTTATATGTGTTGTAATTTTTACCTGTATATGGCGAGACCCTGCTGTTGGACGTTTCGTCCCCGAGGCCCGCCCCTGTACAGACCTTTTGGTCTTTGATATATGTTGGCATTTGTGGGAAGTTGATGCTGGGTCGACATCGGGCATTACAGACTAGTCTTTTGTGTTAAATGTCGTCATTTTCATCTGACGACGATACAGCTCACCAATCTCCAGTGTACGAGTTGTCACAGCGAAACAGCTAACCAATTACCAATATACGAGTTGTCAGAGCATTTCCATCATAGCTCTCTAGATTTGTATTTAATACCGCTTATGCCGGTGCTAGGGGCCGTGTGGTCATATCATCCAAGTTGCCACATGAACAGGTACAATAAAAGCGTACCTGAGATACAACACATATCACGAATCGTTAGATTCTTGTTATGTGCTTTAGAATAGGTTAACCGGAAGACTATACTGTGAAGTCAGGTGGCTCTGCCAGTATGTCGGCACCTCTTCCCACTTCCCTTATATGTGTTGTAATTTTTACCTGTATATGGCGAGATTCTGCTGGTGGACGTTTCGTCCCCGAGGCCCGCCCCCTGTACAGACCTGTTGGTCTTTGATATATGTTGGCATTTGTGGGAAGTTGATGCTGGGTCGACATCGGGCCTTACAGACTAGTCTTTTGTGTTAAATGTCGTCATTTTCATCTGACGACGATACAGCTCACTAATCTCCAGTGTACGAGCTGTCACAGCGA